>JAXGGA010002154.1:0-129510 GCA_038373865.1 Uloborus plumipes | reverse complement strand
TTTTTTTTTTTTCCAGAAATGAAAAGTTTTTTTTTCTGCATAAAAAAAATTGATGCCTAAAAAAAAAAAGTTAATTTTTTCTACTGGGGGCGCACCGGCCCGGCGGCCGGTTGCCCGGCGGGCCAGTCCGGCACTGGCCCAGTCTTTCGTCTGCGGCGCGACCCGGAAGCCAGGGTTGCCCGTTGCCCGAGCGCTCACTTCCCGGCAGATCCCTCGGGCTGGACATTACAAACCTAGACTACCAGACGGCGCACACTAATCACCAGACAACGGCAGTACTTTGAATTTTCGGCTTTTTATCCATGAGGACACAGGGACAGCAACTTGTCAAAGAAAATTCATTGGCGATTTCCTTTGAAGCTCTAAGATAGATAGATGACTTTTAAATGTCCTCTATCCTCTCCCTTTTTATGATTCGGTCTTTCTGTGCTAATTTGCCCAAAAAAGTGCACAGTGGTGAGGTGAGGGGAGGGGTCGTTTTTCGGAAAACAGGGTTTTTTTTATACAACAACAGACACTGATTGGAGGGAGGACAGACATTTATTGAAGGCAAAGGCAGAGCAAAACGGATCAGTCCGTCGTGGTTCGGTATCCTAATGCAAAGATTTTTTTAATTCCGCAAAGTTATCTTTTAATTTAGAGGGGAAAAAATGCTTAAAAGTATGAAAAAAGATAAATTTTTGAAAGAATTCTACAAATAAATGAGGTAAGTTATCGTCGTGTAATATTTTATGAAACGTTAACCCTTTATTTCATTGTTGTTATTATTTAAAAACAAAGAAAGGAAAGGGAAAAAAATCAGGACTAATTGTGTTTCATGTATAAATATGATTTATTTCACGCTGCCGAAAATAACATTAATTAATTAAAACTCTAGAACGACAATAAAAACAAATCATCTCAATTATCATTATTTCACTGTAAAAATGGGGGAAAGGGGATCTATACAGAGATTTTATATTAAAAAACATGCATTATGGTGGCAATTACCACGTAAAACTTGAATGTTTAACAAAATAAGTTGAAGACAAAAGATAAACCCAAAATCTGGACCTTTTGTCCACCCGCTGAGAAATCCGGACCTTATGCCATCGCTGTCCAAAAATATGGACCTTTGTTCGTGGACCTTTTGGCTGTCGGACCTTATGTTCCTTGGACCTTATGGCTTTTGGACCTTCTGTCTCGCGGACCTTTTGGACGTGGATTTTCTGTTCGTGGACCTTTTGGTTTTGGACTTTCTAGCCGGATCCCGGCACCATCTTGGCTTGGTCGGGCGTTGTCTGTAAGTGGGTCAAACAGGGACGTCATTTCAAGTTTTTCCGGGGGGGGCGGGGGCAAGCGGTCCAAACACAATGCAATTTCATCGAAAAACATAAAAAACACGCCCACTTATATGTAAATACATTGATTTCTCAAAGCCAGGAGCCCCCCCCCCCCCTCCCCCAAATGACGGGCCTGGGGTCAAACATAGAAAACAATGATTTCTTTTCTTTGGGATCTCAGACCCCTCAACGTCACAAAGAAAAGATTGCTTCAACTTAACCATAGTTTTGAAAACGTTTTGGTATAAGAGATTTGGTAACGTTTTGGTAAAAGTATCTTCCGCCTGACGTAAATAAAAGTTTCCTAAAACTGCAATTCTGGACATCAATTTTGAGAATTTCTCTGAGGTCCGCTCCAACTCCTCCCCCGCCCTTTTCTTCCAGCCATCTAGGGGGGAAAACTGCAGTTTTTAAACTCCAAATTTCGAAAAAATTTATTTCAGGGGAAGATTTTTCTAACTACAAAACCCGTCAGTCTTTTGACGTTACGACGCAACCTATTGCGTTTTAAGAACGTAACTTTTGGTATGTATCTCATCACTAAAGCAATACATTACCCTTAAAAAATTTCCTGGAACGTTACTTTACGTATACAGAATCACACTTTGGAAATTCACGCTATTTCTGTTTTTCTTTCTGTCTTCCTTTCAAAACTGAAACTAGATACTATAAAAAACTCAAGAAGTTTCAGAAATAACTTTTAAATCCGGAACTTATGTCCTCGCTGTCCGAAAATCGGGATGTTCTGTCCATCGGACTTCTGTCTATCTGGAGATTATGTTTCCTAGATATTTTTTGTTTTAGACCTTTTGAAGGGCGGCACTTTAAAGCCTTAGCCCGTCTCGGAGGAGCAGAAATTACGGCACTGCGTCCGTGAATCGTTTGGTTTCTGGACCTTTTCTCCGGACATCACCAAACACAACATAAAAGAGAGAGGAAAGTAAAGTGAATGTATAAAAATGAGGGAAAAAAAGATTTTAACTGCGATTGCTGCAGAGAATAATTTAGACACAGCATTTTACATGCACAAAATGGGGAAAAATTCACTGAAAAATCGCCACAGCTCGAGCACATAGCTTGCTTGAACACAAAAATCACAATTGATGAAAAAAAAAATGAATTTTTAACTTCAGTTTCCAGGGTTGTATGCTACTCAGGTTTGGTGTATGACTAGAAACTTCCAATAACAGGGGTTAATTTTCAATTTCTATTTTGTTCTTTATACCTTCATCGGGGAATGATGAAATAGGCAAATATTTACCCACTCCCTTTCCTGTAAAAAAAGGAAAAAAAGAAGGAAAGAAATCATTATCAATAAAACTAACTAAAGTTTAAGAAGTTTTTAAAAAATGTTGTTCTTTAACATAGTTATTCGAATTGGAAAAAATACTGAAGACACGCACGTTGAATAGTTTTGAAATATTTATAATTTTATATTGAAATTTAAAAGGCTAAAATAAAAAGAAAAATAATTTTTGTTTTTTTCAAAATTCTTTTGGAATATTTCATTTTTCTATTACCTCAAACTGAAACTACAGCAATTTAAAACAAAAATTCCTGTGATATTCATGTGACATTTAAATGCTGCCTGCCTGATTTTAAATGAAGTGGCACTATTTTTATGTTTGTTGAGGTGCCGGAGTCCGTCATTTTCTTGTCGAATTCGCAGCCTAGCTAATAATAACCTGAAAAATTGCGTGTTTTGTACGTACTCGAAATCAAAATGAACCATTGTTTTTTCACCATCTCATGAGTATTTCGTGAACGAATTAAGATTTTTCTTATTGCCTCATTGTTTTCTTTCCTTCTTAGACAAGAATATCGCGTCAAAGAATTTTTACTCATGCCTTTTACATGCGACTTATCATTATACTTCGCTTTTTTGTGTTCATTTTTTTAATTAATAAAAAAAATAAACAAAAAAAACATCCTCAAAAAAAATTTAGTTGCTATTTTAATGAATCGGGGGGGGGGGGGGTGAAATATAAGGCTCCGCCCCGGGTGCCAACAGACCTTGCTACGCCACTGAGGGTACTTACTGAACACACATAAAAAAAACATTGCAAAAAATAATATTTTATAAGAAAAAAGTTCAATGAATTTTTTCAAAAAAAGAAAGAATTTACTAAATATCATTTCCACATGATGTATTACCGCATAAATGACTAAGATTCCTGGGGGGGGGATCCCCTCCTTGACTATGCCACTGAGTTTTTTGGACCCCGAAAAAGTGCACCCTATGTCAAAGGTTATTGAACTTTTTCAAGTTACGCCACACTTTGACTCACAGCACCCAAAGTTGTCTAATATAAAATATACATGCACACAAATCACAAATGTATATTTCTACGGATTAAAAAAATATCATAGAAGTGGTAAGAGTATAAAATCGAAGATCATAACTAGTATTTCAGTTTCATGTAAGTTCTTGAATTTCATCTATTAGTTTTTCGCGACACCCCTCATCTGTCGCTGAGGCACCCCTACGTATCTCGGCACTCACTTTTGGTATCTCTGCCACATGTGATCCTTTTGTAAAACATGGAATTGAAATGTCTGACCAAAGTCACTGCTGCTTTTTAACGTACGACAACCCCCCCTCCCCCCAACCTCGATATTTCAGAAAGTTCACGTCTTGTTTTCAGGCACAATTTTGAGCAATACGTGCTTTTTTTTTTTAATTTTACACAAAAATTCAAAGACAGAACAGGCAGTTTTTGGCACCCCTGTCAAAGCTGGCACCCGGGGCGGACCGCCCCCCTCGCCCCCACCTTCCTACGCCACTGTTTTAGCCCATCCCCCCTTGCTGCGGCAGGTTTTATTTTGACCTTCTAAATGCTTGTTGCACTACTAAAATAATTCAGAAGTGTGTTGTGATGAAATCAAGCTAATTATTTGATACGAACCTTTTTAGGCATACATTTTATAATTCTATACAACTACTAACACCACTAAGAAATAATTTTAATTTAAAAATACTATTTTCATAAAATCTGGCTCATTGTAAGAGAGAGAGAAATTAAGAAAAAGAAAAAAAGCTCGATCCCATTATCTTACTGCCAAGTAATGCTACGAGAAATACAAATTTTTATGATAAAATATGGATTTTAGCATAGAATTAATTATCAATATTTACAAATTTCAATTTCTAAGTATTTCTTCCGAGCATTTGTCAATCATAAAGAAATTAAGTGCTAAGTGCTGGATATAATAACTAAAAAAGTTTTATATACATAATAAGGCAAAATACATCAATTATTCCTGTTTGAAAACTATTTTACATTACGTGGTTTGTGTAGACAGTTTGAATACCGATAATCTGACTCATACTTGATTTATGAACTTTCTACTTAAATGGCTACGACAAACTTAACAATATTTATACTTTTACTTACAAACGTTTTCTATAAATTTTTGTTTTCTTTCAAAATTTACTTTTGAATCCTTTCATCTTTTGCCAACGTAATATGACTTATTCCTAACATCCTGACATATAATTCGCAAAATTAAGCAAAGATATTTGTTTTCACTCTTTTTTTTTTTTTTTTTGTATGCAATAGTAATTTGTTTCGTTGTTTTTTTTTTTTTGCTTTAATTGTGCTTTCCTAAATTTAATGAGTGTAATTTTACATGAATAATTAATTTTTCTTTGCCTTTCTTGCTCTTTCGGTTTTGAGCGATGACAAATTGCTATTTTTTTTCTTTTTAGACCTCAGATGTAGTGTAGTCCCTTTTTCAGATTGGACTCTAAGTCTGCAACATGGCGTCCAAGTGCTTCACCACCCGGGACGTCCACCGGCCTCTGCTCTTTACACCGTGCAGGACGTGGTAGCGCCCATGTCCGCAAAGTAGCACACACTTACACGTACCTATCGCAATTCGTCATTGCGAAAAACATAGTTCAAATTATTGAACAATACGAACAGCCGTAAAACTCCAGTTTCTTTAGAGCTCTGTAAAAAATTTCATATGATAAATCCAGTAGCGTATATAGACTTAGGTACGACCCCCCCCCCTCCCGAAAGATTTGTAAGTGCGCCCCCTCCCCCTTATTAACAAAAAGAAATATTTTCCCCGTGTAACTCATAGTGATATTTTTCTGGATCGTGCTGCCTCAAACCTCTTGCCCCCTTCTCTCCGCGCCGCGGGGAATGCGGGAGCGCTATGTACGTTACTGGCAGTGTTTCTTTCAGGTATCTCTCCGGGGGGGGGGGGCACTGCCCTCCCGGAGAAAGTCAACTGCTCCCCCCCCCCCGGAGGAAAACTCAGTTTGCACTAACATGCAAAAAATAAATTAATTACAGAAAAATAATCAAAAAATAAGCAAGTAAATATTTAACAAATAAATATAAAAGTATTAACGAAAATTTTAAAACATGCATCATGGGGAAGGGGGGAGGGGGCGTCCAAGGTGGCCTTCAATTGCATTCTAGAATATCAATTTTGGAAAACTACCAGGGGGGTGGATCTGAACCTCTTCTTTCTCTCTTGAAGTCATTAAAAATCGCCTACAATTTGCTTTTTCTTTTTTTTTTTCGGGGAACGGGGGGACTTCCAGGGAGAGTGCTGAGCTGCATCAATTTTCATAATGTTATAAAAGATAGTCTACAAATGCGTTTTTAGGATATCAATTTTAAAATTTCTGAGAAATTATTCGTAAACTCCATCCGTTTACACAACGTCGTCAAAGATATGGCTTGAAATTGCCTAATCATGACTTCAATTTCGAAAATGTTTTAGAAGAGAATATCAAATCGCATTCCTTTTCCTCTACTATTACCAAAGATTGTCGATAATTGCATTTTTATAACTAAAATTTCAAAGCTTTCGGGGGGGGGGGGGGCATCCGAACCCAATTCTTGTCTATTTTTTCTCAAACATGGCTTATAATTGCATTTTCTGGTATTTCAATTTTGGAAAATTCTGGGAGGAGAGTCTGTGGACCCGTTATTGGGCTTCCAGGACTTAAATTTCGAAAATTTTAAGAGGGAAAATCCTAAACCCATCCTTTTCTCTAATGACATCAAAATGCACCAAAACTGCCTTTCAAGATTTCAATTTCAGAAACTTTTCCACTGTCCCGTATCTTCAATTTCAATTTCATTTTCCTTAGATTCCCTGCAAACCGTGTCCATTTCTCTAACGTCACCAGAGATGACTAGCAATTGTGGTATTAGGCATTCAATTTCAGAAACCTTCCTCCCCTCTTAAATATTATCAAAAGTGACCTACAATTGCGTATCTAGAGCTTAAGTTTCGAAGGTAGGGTTTTGAACTGCATCTCTTACATAACTTCATCAAAGATCGTCTATATTTGCGCATTTAGGGCTTCAATTTGAAAATTTTCCTGGAAGAGTGCCTCCAAATTCCCCTGAACGTTGTTAAATTTCGTAAAAAAATTCGTTTAGGACTTTAATTTCGAAAATTTGCGAGGGAAAAATCCTTTTACACCCAGGATTTGATTCATCTTATTTCTATTTCTCTTTTTTCGTTTTTAAAACATAATCCATCCTATGCGTGCTCTTCATTCATTTTAGTAATAATCGTTTTCTAATTTTAGAAGCTGGATCCATTCTCTGTTTCCCAACAAAGATCTATACAACTATGTGAAAAAATTGAGGGTCACCAAAACCTCATAGCCCTGTCAAGTCTATTAGACCTCACGATAGACGACAGCCTTGTTTTATTATGAATTATATCATAATGGACTTGGGTTTTATCATCTATTGCCCTTTTAGGGAACGGAATAAGGAAGTTATTCTCAGAAATACTTGGAAAACAAACAAGTTTTTAAAACATACATCGCCCCTCCCCAGGGAGTACATGGGGATTTATTTAGAGAATGGTCAAGCCAATTAATAAGGCAAATTTACAAATTGATACTTCAAAATGTTAAAGTTTTTATTGATAGAAGATATTTTTCAATTTATTTCGAAGGGGATAGAGGTGGTCCACATCCACTCCCTTGGCAACAGCGGATCTAGCTTCTGGTTTTGTGGGAGATCATCATCGAAAAGGGGGGAAGGGGGTGCAATTTTAGGGCTCAAATGAGGGGTGGGGCAAATTTATCGAAAATAGGTCCTCCGAAATGCAATTTTAGGCCACCCCCATGATCCCTCCCCTCCGGATTCTCCAAGTGCCCCCCCCCCCCGGAGCAAAATGTCTGAAAGAAACACTGGTTACTGGATATGGTACGAGTTTTCTGAGACTCAGTCTTTGAATTTAAGCTCAACATTTTGCTCTTTACTTATGTATATCCAGTGGCGGCGCTAGGTGGGGGGCAGGGGGGGCAATTGCCCCCCTGTCGGAAGCGTCTTGCCCCCCCCGTCGGGGAAAATTCCGAGTTCGTCGGAAAAAAAATTCCGACACTAAATTGTTTTCCGATAGAAATCTGATTGATTCCGATAGGGTAAGTAAAATTTTCCAAAGAAATTTTGTTTTTCAAAAAAAGAAAAAAATCTAAATTATTTCCTTTATTTGAAAAATAGCGCGAATTTTTATCCAATGCAGAACACTAGAACCTCAACCTAGGTGGTCTTCTCGTGATCCATCCTTCTGCTCTCATTTCGTTCTATGCTTTAGGCGAACACGGTACTTTAGGGTGCGTTCATAAAGTCTCACGAAACTCACTGGCTTAACCGAACGTAACTCTTCCAGTTCTCCGTTAACCGCGTTCACTTTTTGAACGATCAGTTAGAAGCCAAGATGGCGGATGTTTTGATGAAAATCATTGCTTTTGCGGAGGAGATGTTTTTGAAGATTGTGGATGAAGAGATTGATTTTAGGGTTCTTCTTTTGAATGAAATAAAAGAGAGAGAACTAACCGAAAGTGTGCTTATCCAATAATATGTTGAAAATGTTGTTCCGTATTACTCGACAAAACTTTTCGTCAACAGTTGAAAATGAAACCATCTACGTCAAAGCCGTATCCAGAATTTTTTTTGGGGAGGACCCGCTTTGCACATTACCCAAACACGCATATTTATATGCTTGTCTGTTTGTAAGCCTTTTTTTTTAGCTAACCCCCCCCCCCCCCCCATGTTTATAATGATCGTAAGCGTTTTTAATGTTCAATGACTCTAGTACTGTTCATAACCTCTTCTTTTGCACTTTCCAGTAATAGTTAATTGGACAGCCTTACAGAATTGTTAAAACTTTGTGAGACACACCTGCTTTACGTTGAAAATAGATATTAAAAAGTATTGCATAACAACAATTTCTTTTTAATCACAAGTAGTACAGAGAACGGAAAAGAATAAAGGCAGTGTAATATGTGTTAGAAGTTTTGAATTCTAGGTTTATACGACACTAGCAGTACCCGCACAGCGATGCCCATGCAATAAATTTGAAGGAATACAACTGAATAAATTTAAATTTACTCTAACCTTCTAAAGTAAAATTATTACATTCTTCAATTCAAATGTGCTCCACAACCTTTTAAAATTCCACTAAAAGTCCTGTTAAAGTTTAAAACAATTTGTCAAATAAATCAAAAAGACAAAATTAAGTAACGGATTTTAATTACTCAAATTTAGTCAATTTTCAAGGCTGAACTCTAAGCGCAAATTTAAACCACTATGCAACTTCAGGGACGAAAGAAAAGTTTGTCTGGAAAATGGACCTAGTGTTTCAGTTTTGCGTTTAGAGTTAAGTCTAAATTTGAGTAATTAATATGTCCTGTTCTAATTAATGGATAGAAACATGGCATATATTTTTCTTTTTCCGAAAAAAAAAAACCTTTCCAGCCATGTATAATGTTAGGGGGTGGGGAAAGGTCTCTCCCCCGTAATTATGCAGAATACACCAAAAATGAGACTAATTAATTAAAAAAAAACATTCAAAATTTAGAATTTGGCCTTTGAGGTGTAGTTCTCGGGGATACGTTCGAATTTTGTGCCAAGTTTCTAGTCTGTAGGAGCTTCTAGCCAGGGTTTCCGCTGCGGTTGCATTTTTTGAAAAATGCGAAAATGAAGCAAGGCCTTTTTTGCTTTATTCTAATAAGCATAAAAAATAATGCACAATCTGAGAGAGAGCAAGCATGGCGATACCTAACTTAATCTTATTATAAATTTTATTCAACATGTAGAAAATGCTATTAAATTCAACAATATATTGTCTTAATGGGCACAAAATCCCTCCAATAAATGCATTATTAACGATTTAAAAAAAAAAACTTGTGTTCTTTTAATATGAATTACAAGTCTAAAATTTTCACTTTAAATTTAAAAAAATGTTACCTACTATGAATTTATTTCTATAAAGATTTCAAGGTTGAATTTTAAATATAGCTTTCAACAGGAGATGAAGTACGACTAGATTAGAAAGAGTAAACAGATTCACTATTTATTAATCTTTAGCATTTCGCTAAAGCCTTTTCTCCAATTTTAGCTTTTTTCCTAAAAAAAATTGAAACTCGGCTTAAACCCTGCTTCTAGCTCATCTGACTCGACTACACAGGGGAAAACTCATGACCCCCTCCCATTATTTTGAATTCACCTACCTCATAGCAACCATAATCAAATTGGCTTAACAATACCTAGACAATCTGAAAATCTCACTAGAACCTTAAGAAAAAAAATACGCAGTATCCAAATGTTGGAATGGCCAACAATTTAATCACAGTAGTTATGAATGTAACAGACCATCTGTATGTGTGAAATGTGCTGGTCCCCACAGAGCTGACCAATGTGACAGAGATAGTAATCTCCCCCCTACTTGCTTCCTCTGCGGTGGTCCACACACATCAAATTATTTAAAATGTCATGAGAGACCACGAAAAACCAATATTGGTGCAATAAAATTCAATCAAAAACCCACCACAAGTGAAAACAAAACTCCACAAAATCCATGGAATGACCCAAATAGAACTAATAACATTAATAAAAACAATGTTCCTAACATGCCTTCACAAGGAATTCCTAGAACCACCCCCCAACAAAAAGTCGAAATAAAAAAAATAAAAAATAACATACTTGACACCTTAAATTATACGCTTATGACTCTCACAAGAGAGCTACAAAAAAATGAGAAACTCCTCCCATTATGGGTGGTCACTTAAAATTTAAAATTGCGTCCTGGAACTGCAATGGCATCTAGGACAAATTCAAAACTAAAATCTCTGAACTCATTTAATTCATTGATAACCACTTCTTAGGCTAACCACTCTTGTGGCTTTAAGAAACAAACTTAAAGCCACACGACAGCTTCTTCATTCCTGACTACTTCACATACCGTGAAAACACTTACAAATACTGGTAGCGGTACTGCCATTCTTGTACACAAAGCTCTTAAACATAAACAAATGCCCAAAATCAACTCTGAAAATGTCAGTGCTGAAATTTCCTGTGATAATTGTACTTTAAATGTTTGCTCAATTTACCTGAACACCACCTCACACAACTACAATGATATTGAGAATCAACTAAAAAGTCCAAACATCACAATATTAATTGGCAACTTCAATGCTAAACACAGTAATTGGAGTTCTGGAAGAAAAAATACTTTTGGTAAAAAAATTTTTGAACTTTGTGCTAGCAACAATTTTCAAATCCTTACTCCTGACAGCCCCACTCACTTCTGTGATGAAAACACCAATGCAACAACTGATTTTGCTATTACCAATTTCATGAATTACTTCACTATTGACTCCCTGCATGAGCTACGCTCTGATCACAATCCTATAATTGTCAAATTTCACCTAAATCATATAAGCAACTTTACGCCTAAAACCATCAGTACCATCAACTAGAACAAATTCACCACTACACTGGAAAATCTCACTCACACTCCCCCTCATATTCAAAATATCAACAACATTGAAGAAGCTATCAACTTCATTAATGATGAAGCTAAGATTGCTTAATAAATGAAGCTAAGATTGCAGCCACCCATGTTAGGACTATCACTAACAAACCTATCAAACTACCAACTTACATTCTCAGCATAATTAAGCTCAAAAATCAGTATAGGAAATTGTGGAATACAACTAGATACCCTCCACAAAAAACTATATATAATCACCTCACCAAAACAGTGAAAAAATTGATCATTGACTACAAAAAAGAGAAATGGGACAGCTACCTTAGCTCTCTTGAAACCTCTGACAACTCTTTTCTAAGCTGCGAAAAGACTCAAAACAACACCCTCTACATGGTAGCATGGGTATGAGCTACACTGAAAAAGAAAAAGCTAATGCTACCGCAGACTCACTAGAACAACAATTTACTCTCACAGCAGTCATCACTACTGTAATAACCTCATTGATGAAGTGAATGAAAGTTATTCTACTTCGAAAGCTACTACGTTCCCATCCCACCTCTTAGAATCAACACTAATGAAATTACTGATGAAATAAAAACTAAAAAACAACAAGAGTCCTTCATTTCATTTCATTTCACACCTGCAGGGTCCCCCGTACCTACCACAGCTTCGTGGTTTAACCGGGATAGGGCCCTAAAGAGCGCTCTGTTCTTAATTTTGAACCAGAACCTAGGGTCGAGAAACAAGAGTCCTGGAGAAGATAGTATTAATAATCTCATCCTCAAAAAGCTCCCCTTCAACATGCTGATGTTCATTACACAAATTTCCAACACTACTAGCCAGTAGCGTACATAGACTAATATGCGCTCCCCCCTAAGATTTGTAAGTGCACCTCCACCACCCTATTAAAATATAAACTATATTTCTCCCGTGTAACTCATAGTGCTATTTCTCTGGATCATGCGCCCTCAAACCTCTTGCGACGCGGGGGCACTATGTACGTTACTACTACTAGCATCATCCTCAGTTATTTCTCTAGCTCCTATATTAAAGCCCAAAGCTCACCCAAGTTTCCCACAAAAATACAGGCCTGTAAGCCTACTAAGTACTTTGTCGAAACTCTTCGAAAAAATCATTCTTTATCGAATAAACAACCATCTAAATTTCTACGACATCATACCAAATTAGCAATTGGCTTTAGAAACAAACATTCCACTAATCACCAGCTTCTTCATTCAACTATATATTTCACAACGATTTCCAGGTAACTTTCATGAAATCGGACACGAATTAAACAAGGTGTATTTTGAATTATATCTTGATATGGAATAGTAGAACGCAAAATGCATTTTAAAACCAGATATATTTTTTCCCCGTTAAGACTTTGGAAGTACCTAGGCATAGGTTTCAGGGTCGTATTTAAAGGGTGAGTTTTTAGGGTTCAAACCCCCTCCGAAATGTTTCAAAACTATTCCCAAAAATGCTTTTTAATGCTCTTTTTGCTGACTATTTTATTTTTACTTTTCTTATTTACTTTTCAATTTCATTTGAAAATGAAATTATCATTATTGAATGATAGTACAAATTAATTGATTTATCTTTATTGTAGTGTTTAAAAACAAAATTTCATACACAATATAGCTTTTAACTAGGGTGAGGATGCTTTGTACACATTAGAATTTTTACTTCATTGGGAAGATATGTTATTTTATTTTTCCATGTTAATGCCCCTTTAGTATCTACAGTAACAAAAAGCAACAGAATATAGAACATATCAAATTTCATTTGTTGTATTGATTTCACGAGGAAAGAGTGTAAAACCCTCCCCGAAATAATAGTCTGGTTACGGCCCCGATAGGTTTACATTTGACTAAAAGTAAAGTACACTGCATTTGCCAAGGCAAAAAAATTCAAAACACAATATAATTTTTTGTATTAATTGTCGGTTGTCCAGAACAAAAATCAATTATGCTAGAATTTATTCAAATTTTCTGAAACCCCAAAGTTGGCAAAATTTATGTCTGATGCGAATTTTTTTGTATCTCTTTTTTTTTCTTGTTTTTATTGAAAAAAACTCATCTGGACAAAACCAGGTACATATTCGCTGCAAGATTACATGTGCCGAACAAATAATCGTAACGTTTTGATGTTTTATATCGGCTATCACAAATGTAAACATTGTAACACACGCTAGCACTGGGCGCCGCCATGTTTTTTAACTGAGCAAACCACCCTTTTCCTTCGTGAGCTTCGTTAAGATTTTCGCTTCACGAAACTAACCGAGTTACACTTTTTGAACGACCGGTTAGCTAACGCGTTTACTTTTTGAACGCCTCGTTCGCCTCACGCGCTTCACTCGTTAAACGAGTTCGACTTTATGAACGCACCCTTAGTTTTGGGCACAGTTTCTTTGTTGAAAAGGAGACATCTAATTTTTCTTCCTAATCAGACCACACATGAAAATCGCTTGTAGCGTGTTTTGAACAAACATTCATTGACATTCGAGAGACACTTTCCGATCTTCCCGATGGCGACTCGATGAATTGCCCCCTCTAAATCTCTAAATGATTTTCTGTCACTCATTGCCTACTGTCGTTTTGTCAGCAGGGAGTAGTGTGCAAATTTCCCACATTGAGTGGACGGACGATACAAAGCAGATTGCAGCTACGTTAGTCGTAAAAAGCCCACCAGCGGAAGGACCGTGGTGACAATTAGGCTATCGGAAAATTTCAAAGGAAATGTAGGGTGGGAAGTGGGGAAATGCTTAGGTCCCCGTATGGAAGACAGTTGGACGATTCTAGTAACCAGTGGTTTGACGCAATTTAAAGTTCGGTCTAATGAGTTAGGCACTTACTTACTCGTATAGTAAGAAGAAAGTGCAGTTGAAGCTCAAAATAATTTTCTTCATTACAGAGGTAAGAACTTATTGTGTTTCATTTAAAGAAAAGATAGAGCTTCGCTTTTTAATTTGTTATTTAATTGCATTGTTTATTTAATTAATATCCTTCTCTAACATGCATGTACATTTGTTTTAAAAGAAAAAAAAGATGATAACTTTTTATCGATATAATTTATAGTTGTCTTATACTATGCCGATGGTTTTAAAATATTAAACGATATTTGCAGAATGTAGTCTTTTGCCGCTTGCCGGTAACATAAAGAATGATGGATAGCATAGATTTTAACTGAGCTGATTAAATTAAAAATGCTATTATTTGTGTCAATTTATATTTCCGCCGTTTAAAATATAATCAACTCGAAATCATGCTAGGATGTATTTGGGAAGACCACTTATGCCACTGGAAAATTTGTTTTAAGTGTAAACATGTACTGAGTAATTTTTAAATTCTCTATGCACAAAAAGATAAGATTTTGTCCTACGTTTTTCCAGACGGGGGACAAGGGGTATATAATCATTGTCAATTACACCAAAAAATAGCAAAAACCACACCCACTTGTATGTAAATCGATTAATTTCCCTAAGTCAGGTGGAGCATTGCTTTCGTCTCCGATCCCCCAAAGGTAGCCCTGCTGAAATGTATTAGGTTATGAAATGTAGAGATTCTGATAACATTTGTAATCATTAATTTTATTTTAAAGTAATAAAAATTTCAAGTTCGATGAAAGGCCAGAACTTGGAAAAGCAAGTTTGAGATTGTTTTGGGATTGGGCGGCTTGTTTTTTTTTTTTTTTTGCCATTATCTTCTTTTTTTTCTTTTTTATTATTTTTAGTAGTGTATATAAATCTGCTAATTCTGTCGTATGAGCTAGGTTGGAGTAGAAAATGATTTCCAACAAATAAAGTTTGGAACAGAACACGTGAAAAAAACAAAAGCCATAAGATATACACGAAATTGATCTCTTTCTCCGTTTTTTTTTCGTATGTATACACTGAAGTGACAAAAGTCATGGGATACCTCTTAATATCGTGTCGGCCCTCCTTTTGCCCGGCGAAGTGCAACAACTCGACGTGGCATGGACTCAACAAGTCGTTGGAAGTCTTCTGCAGGAATATTGAGCCATGCTGTCTCGATAGACGTCCATAATTGTGAAAGCGTTGATGGGGCAGGATTTTGGGCACGAACAGACCTCTCGATGGTGTCCCATAAATGCTCAATGGGATTCATGTCGGGCGATCTAGGTGGCCAAATCATTCGTTGGAATTGTCCAGAATTTTCTTCAAACCAATTGCGAACAGTTGTGGCCCGGTGACATGGCGCATTGTCATCCATAAAAATCCCATCGTTGTTTGGGTACATGAAGTCCATGAATGGCTGCAAGTGATCTCCAAGTAGCTGCACATAAGCATTTCCAGTCAATGTTCGGTCCAGTCGCACTAGAGGACCAAGTCCATGCCATGAAAAAACAGCCCACACCATTACGGAGCCACCACCAGCTTGAACAGTGCCTTGCTGACAGTTTGGGTCCATGGCTTCGTGGGGTCTGCGCCACATTCGAACCCTACCATCGGCTCTTACCAGCTGAAATCGTGACTCATCGGACCAGGCCACGGTTTTCCATTCATCTAGGGACCAACCGATATGCTCACGTGCCCACGAGAGTCGCTGCAAGCGATGTCGTTCTGTCAGTAAAGGCACTCGAGTCGGTCTTCTGCTGGAATAGCCCAAGAAATCCCAATTTCTCCGCACAGTTCTAGCAGACACGTCCATTGTACGTCCCACATTGATTTCTACGGTGATTTGATGCAGTGTTGCTTGTTTGTTAGAATTTACGACTCTTTGCAGACGTCGCCGGTCTCGATCTTTAAGTGCAGGCGGTCGACCACTGCGCTGTCCATGGTGGGATGTTATGCCTGAAATTTCATACTCTCGGCACACTCTTGACACAGTGGATCTGGGAATGTTGAATTCTCTAACGATTTCCGAAATGGCATGACCCATGCGTCTAGCTCCAACTAACATTCCGCGTTCAAAGTCTGTTAATTCACGTCGTGCGGTCATCATCACGTTAAAACCTCTTCACATGAATAACTTGAACAGAAATGAAAGCTCTGTAAAAGCACTGCGCATTTATACCTGTTCTATGCGATGCTACTGCCATCTGAAAATTTGCATATTGCTATCCCATGACTTTTGTCACTTCAGTGTATATATCCTTTGATATCGATTTGTCCATTCATTTTTAATTTTGTCTCTTTTTACGGATATTTTTGAGCTTCGGGTTTAGTTTTTCAGCTTTTCTCTCTTTCTATTGTATTTAAATCAGCATATGGTGAAATGCGCAATATTTTTTCTTTTTTAAAAGGATTTGAAAACTTCGCCTACAGAGCGTTCAGCAATTATCCTATAAGTGTAGACGAAACTATTTTAATTTTTTACTATGTGGAAGTGTAGAATGGAAAAAATAGAACTTTGTAGTCTTGCCCTATGCGGGAAAAAAACCAAAGGAATTTCCATGCCTCTCAACAAAAAAGAAACTTTTAAAGTGGTTATAATTTTATAGATGTTTTTTGAAAAGAACATTTGTTGGAGAGGGGGGTTATCAATGACGTAACTAGAGGGGGGCAAACCGGGCTCGTGCCCCGGGCGCCAGATTTTAGGGGCGCTGAACTGGCTAAGTAACTGCATAATTTTCTTTTCATTATTTTTGAAAAAAGACAAATTTTTAAAAGAAAGCTCTCCCTAAAAAATGCAGGCACAAGAAGAATTTAACGAAATGTCTTGTAATGTTTAAAAGGCGTAGGAAAGATTGATGGAGAGAAAGTGAGGAGGGTGCAGTAAATGACATGAATATATACTTTTAGAGAGTGACCAGTTTAAGTTTCATCTTGAATCACTCACTCCGAGAAGAGAAGCTTCGAAAGCCCCCCGATACAAAGAAGCGGAAAATGCGTCTCTTTTCCAAGATTAAACTGCAATAAAACTGTCAACATGGTGTCTTCCTTTTTGCTTACAATGACGAACAAAAGATTGTCCACCCCGGGGAAAATCCTTGCAGCATTCCCTTGTCGGCAGCCTCTGTTTTAGGAACCGGAGCCACATGTCCCCCCTATCTGTCTTCCAGTAGAATCATTCACTTAAAGGATATCTTTAGCTCACAACGGATTTATTTCTTCTCTTCTAATATTGCCTTATTTCCTCTATGATATTCATATAGTACAGATTTCATAATATGTCTAAAAAAAACCATCTGGTGCACAAAATAGGCAAAGAGTTAAAGTGCGGGAAAAAGAAAATCATCTATGTTCTTCGTTGTTATCATCGTGGTTGAATGGAAAAGACCTTAGGAGTACTGGTAAGACATTGTTTATCTAATTTACATGACGTACTACAAATTTTTTGGACATTGTCGATAAATTTCTCTCATTCTTTGAGAAAAATCTCGCACTATAACAATGAAGATTCAGTTCAAAGTTCTCTCTCTCTCTTGTTTTAGAAAATGCTCTATGGTTTTTTAGAAATTGAACTCATATGAGAAATTTTAAATCTACTATCAATCTAATTTTGGCACCCTCAGGACAGTCCTAGTGAGAAGCAATACAAGCAGCGCATGGGCGTCGCTGCCTGCTGAACATTGAGGGGGACTTAGGAGGACTCTTTGTAAAGACCAATGAACATTGCAATTTTCAAATAAGGACCACAAGGAGTCATATTCTGACCCGTATAGCGGGGACAAAAAAGGTGGGGGGGGGGGGTATGAAATTGCCGACCACTTATTAATTTCAAACAGAGGGAAATGAATGGGTTCAGCTTCTTTTGTAAGAGGGAAGTCATAACTAGATCAGAGAGTTGAGAATGTGTTCCTAATCCCAACTGTATCATTTACGCAGAAGTAAGGGGGTGCGGGGGTTTCTCCCCCGGAAATTTTTTGGAATTTGTGGTCTTAAAAATGCATTTTAAACGATCTTTGGTAATGTTATGGGAGAAGAGGTTCACGTGCGCTCATCCTTCCATTTTTCGATATCAAAACGTTAAAAACTCAAATATTAACTCTGACTGTGCTATGGAAAGAGGGGATCGGGGATTTTTTCGAAA
Organism: Uloborus plumipes; assembly: GCA_038373865.1. Lineage (NCBI taxonomy): Eukaryota > Metazoa > Arthropoda > Arachnida > Araneae > Uloboridae > Uloborus > Uloborus plumipes. The sequence continues at coordinate 111,434 of JAXGGA010002154.1, read as the reverse complement.
TTGTATTCCAAAAAACGCAATTTTAGACTATCTTTGTTGACAATATGCAGATTAGAGATTCGAGTTCCCTCTTTTCGGAAAATTATTTAAATTGTAGTCTTAAAAACGCATTCTAAACAATTTTTGGCAATAGTAGTAGTAGAAGAGGTTCAGAGGCGCTTCTCTGGATATTTTTGGAAATTAAAATTTTAAAAACACAATTATAGATCATATCTGATTGTTTTAGGGAAAGGGAGGTCCGGGGGTTCTCCCCTGGAACTTTTTTTGAAAATGTAACTGTAAAAACGCAGTTTTAGACTATCTGCGTAGTTGTTAGGGAAAGGGAGATTTAGGGCCTACCCTCTGGAACTTTTTCAAAATTGAATGGTCATGGGTCATTCCGACGAAAATGGTACAAATCATGTCCGAGACTTTAGAATTTTTTAAAATCAATTTTAATAATTACCACCCATTAAGTGTATTTTTTATTGGTTCTCCATTTAATTTTGTGCCATCAAGTATCAATTGATTAGGTATAATCCATTTAGAAATGACACAAAAAAATTTATCTTTGTCAGAAGAAGGAGAAAATGACGTGTCACAGCTTCAAATTGCTAGAATTTTAAATGTGATTTAAAATTAAACTGAAATGTAACAACAAAATAAATGACACTGCACTGCACAAAAGATGCTTCTGACACCATTTCTGCAGATTATTACGCAAATGAAAAAACATTTCCCCAAAAAACACTATTATTTATCCATGTCCCTAGAGTTTCTATGTTTCGAATCGTCCACTCTGTTATATGCCTTTTGGAAATAAAATAAGCAATTGCATTCAATCTGATATATATTTTTTAAAAATATAGGTAGTATAATGCCGTGATTAGCTTGCTACATTGAATTATGTAGTCAACAACCAGGGTGAGCCTAATTCTTTTCTTATGATAGTTAATTCGAACTGTTGGATGTCCATTGTCCACTCTGCTAGAGCCGATTTCATGATGAAAAAAAAAATTGTTCGTGAAATTGCAGACAGACTTACAGTTTTAGGCTGTTTATTCCACTTCATGCTTGTTCTGTGATTCTAACTTTTCTTCGTGATTATACAGATTTTTTTAAAGGCTTATTTGTCCACTCTGTTAAACAAAGTGATCAAAATATTTAAAATCATTTCATAAATGAGTCATTTACACTTCATTATACACAAATAAATGGAAACTCAATAAAAATAAATATGATTAGTTGGTGGAAATTATTTAAATTGGTAATCTTAAGTAAAGAGTTTCAGACATGATTTGTACCATTTTCTTCGGAATGACACTCATCTTTGAAAACTTAAAGAGGACAGACTAATATTCGAAAAGCGTGATTTCAGTTGACTTTCAATGATGTTAGGGCAGGAATTTTAGAGAACTCTCCTTCGGAAACAAAAGTTTTACCCCTTTAGAACGAAATATAGAACGATCCTAAAGGTTGTTGACAAAAGACAGAGAGGGAAACGGAGACGCCTCTTTTTTTATTGAGAGATATGTTTATTCAAGCTGAAGCAGCAAATGAATGAATAAAAAAAATAGGATTATACTCCCACATCTCACATTTTATGCTAACGTTACAGTATTCAAAATTCATGCACTTGTAACAATTCAAAAGCTTAATTTAGTGTTTGAAGAAAAATTAACGTTTTTCATCCTGCTTTATCGCGTCATAATTTTTACTTTTGACAAAAACAAATAATTAGAAACGATAAAATGGAAGTTTTTAGGGAGAAGACTGTCTAAAAAGTTCTGACTTCTTAATATGCAGTGTAATTTACCACGAAAAAAAATCCCTTTTTTATTATTCATCTGGCATTTTGATCTTCAACGATATGTGAGAAATCTTTCTAATATTATTTTTTTTTTAATTAAATTAATTTTTATTATTGCTTCTTACCCTCTCCTCCATACAAGCATGTTTTGCTTCAATTGTGCCTATGCTGAGAACGATACTTTCACTTAATTTTGAAAGTTCCATTTTAAAATTTATATTTCTCAGCTAAAAATAAGTTTGAAAATTTCAATTTAAAATAATTTGTAAGGAGGACAAATAACTTGCTTTTTTTCAATAATAATTCAGTTCTTTTTACAAATTTTCATAGAAATGCAGCGATAAAATAGTTTGTCGATTCCAACTTTTTAAAAAGAATTTATTTATCTAAATAATACTCAACTAAACAAGCCTTATTATTTCATCACTTAAAAGAATTTTCGGGCATGTAATTTTTAAGTAAAAAGAAGAAGGTAATAAACAATGGAGTTGTGTCGAATGCTAATCGCTTGAACTAATGACAATTAAAATGAAGCATGTCAAAAATAGCACATGAAAAGTAACTGATAAATAAAGAAAGCGCGAAAAAAAATCAAATCCTATAGAATAACAACAACTGCGGCGATGATTAAAAAAAACAATAAATAAATAAACCAAAAAAAAAAAAGCAAGCCGCGAACCGTCACTAACAGAAACAAAATCTTCATTTTCAATTCGCAATGAATTTGCATAAATTTCTTTTCTCTGTAATAAAAATATTGTACAAAGAAGTTAGAACAGTAATTTTTCTTTCCAAAACTTTTCATTTGTACCTTTCTACGTTTGAGCTTTTCATACTATTTCTAGACTTATTATGAAATATCATTAATGCAGTATAATTCTAAAAAATAAATAATAATAAAAAGATATTAAACTTATCTCAAAAAGAATACCCTCCTCGTTGATTGAACTAGACATAGAGCAAACGAACATTCGGGAATCAGTTCCAGGAGCGATCTGGTCAGTAGTGGGGATCTTAACAAAAAAAAAAAAAAAAAAAAAAACAACGAAGAAAGAAAACACAGCTGTGCAGCTGGCGTGAGAACACTAGGCAGGGCGATTCAGAGCAGGCCATAAAACCATAAAGCCACCCTCCCCCTCAGCCCACGAGTCTTATCAGAGATTTTAAGGAAGCATCAGTTTCGAAGAATTTTGTGTTGTCCTAGTCCTAGCCCTACAAGGATCAACCTAACCAAGGAAAACACAAGAAACCCCCTCTAAGATTTATTTATTACTTCTGCTGTCCCTGTTCGAGCGGGGAGTGATGAAGAAGTGGGGTAGGGAAACTTTTGTTAAGTGGAGGAATTGGATCTAACCAAAGTACGTAGTGATGGGTTTTGTAGAAGAAAAATGATCCAAATGATGCTAAAAGTACCGTAAGACCAGGGTAAGACCCCCCAACCCTGCCGTACGACTCAATAACTCAGACGTATCTTTCAAGTAGATACGGAAGGTTTCGTTATTTTAGTAAAGATTGGAGTTATAATTTTATTTAGATTTAGAAATGTAAGTCCTTGATTTTTTTATTTTTTTAAAATTATTATTTTAAAATATTCAGGGGGACTTCTGACGAGTTCAAAATATTGGGGGGGACATGTCCCCCTCGTCCCCCCCCGCCAACGACGCCCGTGAAGCAGCGACTTGGGGCGAGGGGGGGGGGTGCCAAATGGAGGAGGGCCCTATTACAGCCGATAAAAAAAAATATATATATATATAAAAAAACTCTTGGGGAAAATGTTAAATGTAAATTTTTCACCTTCTAAGTTTTATCAAACATGTCCCGTTTTCAGAAACTAGTGACGGGTTCATTCTTTAACCAAGTAAGATTATTCAGCAACTGCTAAGTATCAAAGTGTACATGGATGCTCGCATTTTTTTATTAAAAAAATATTTTAAATATATATTTCTAAGCAATTTGAACAATAAAAATGACCTGTTTTAAAATAAATCACTTAATCGGGTTTTCGAATAAACATCATTAAACAAACCATTTTACTTAATTAATGTAAGAATTAAAATTTGGCTACTTTTGGTCAATCACTGCAATACGGGGTTGGCGTTAAGAGAGTTAAAGAAATTCAATCGCCATGTAAGAGTTTTGTAAAAGAGGGGAAATTTTTTGTTCCTATAAATTATCGCGTTAATAAAAAGTACCAATTTTCAAATTTAAATTCTTGTTTTAAATAAATAAATTGTACAAAATATTTTTCAGCCATAATATGTGATGTTTCATGAAGTATTTAATAAACAAATGCTAATTAATAAACATTTATTCAATGATAACTTTTTTTATGCTCTCGTTCCTTTTCTTACGCAATAAAGTTTCAATTTCACTGCACACTTCTTTTAATGCTGAATATTGGATAGTTTAAATGGAAAATTTACATTTTTTTACTTGAGATTTACTTACTTGAGTAAAATTCATGAAAATATTTTTCATTTGCAAAGTATTTAAGGCTTTTAAAATTTCAATTCGGTATTGTTTCAATTCGTTATTAACAGATTGTAGCCCATAACCGTTGTAAAGTGTGTTCTGTAGCAGTTTTAATATGATCTTCATCAAAAATTACATCGTTCACAATCTCAAGAAAAAAAGCTAAGTTTTCAAAGTTATTCCCAGCTTCCCAGTTTATGTCAATTGCTGATTTTATTTCTTCTTATAATATGTCTTTTTAAATATTATATCGTGGGCAGAAAACAAATTTAGTTCCAAAAGTATATACCCTCAGGGGTCTATCGTAACTTTTAAGGGACGATTTTTCTTTCCTAAATAAAAAAATTATTTTTTACATGATATTTTTCTTTGTTAGAGGTCTTATGTTTTGTTAGAGGTAAGAATGATTACTTTTGTGTTTACGCATCATAAAAATGGAAAAATTAGAGATGGGGGGAGGTCAGTGAACTGTAAATTTTAAAATTATATTTGTGCCCCCCTGTCGGGGAAGCTTGCCCCCCTGTCGGGCATTTCCTAGCGCCACCTCTGTGTATATCGTGCTGATCCAGTAGAGACTGATGTCAAATTCTCCAGTCTCCAACATTTCCAGTTTCTCGTAAACTAGGTACTTATCCAAAATATTTTGTCTAATTGGGTGCGGAAATATTCAGAAAGTAATTATTTAAAGCCTCAACTACGGCTTTAAACAAATGAGTGGCAAAATCTTGCTCAATATTAAAAAGTGTTTTATCCTGGGGAAAAGAAAATCAACATTACGACAAACTAAAAACTACTAAAAGTGTAAGTGTTCATAGAATACGAAAATAAAAATGGTATGTCTTTCTGAAAAGTGTAGTAGACGCATAATATAAGGTGTGCTTAAAATGAAAGCATTTTTTTGTAGACAAAATATTTAACGACAGGTTGCGTCGCTTTCGATTCACGCTGTATAACGCATGCTGTAGTTTTTTTCAAACGGTAATTTGAAACTGAAAAATTAGCTCTTTTTGCTATGCACCTCCAAAAATTAATATCTGGGGACGCCATTGTATCGTTTAGTAGTTAATTAGCTTAAAAATATTTTAACACCACGTTCGAAATAAATTAGAACGTAATTTTCTGTATTTAATAGTAGATTAACTGATAGGCTGTAAGAGAACTTCAAAAACATTTTAAAGGAACCTCATGGGTGGGAGGGGGGGGACTTTCTAAAATAATTTTATATAGGGGGGGGCACTTGTAACATTTCTGGGCCCCTCCTAAAGTCTTTTTCTGTATCCGTCCCTGACTATAGAATGAAATTGCTCCTTTCGGTTTCTGGTTCGATTTTTTTTCTGTGACAAAAAAAAATTATGAAAATATTGAATCGTTCAGCTTATGCATAAATAATAAAGTTATTTAGCTCTCATAGCTACAAATAGGAAAGAATTGGAAATTTATAATTTCCTGCTGCTGATTATTAATTACTGATTAGCAATTTCAATAAATAACATAATTAAAATGAAGTTCATTTATTGAAAAATTAATGTAAAAGTCCCTTTGAGAGATGAACCTGGGACCCCTAAGAAATAAAATACAAACTGTGCCACTACGCAAAATACCCTATCGCTTCGCTTATACACTGCACAGTAATGAAAAAACTATCATATTAAAAAAACGAACGTTATTTTGAATTGTTTTTAAAGATTTAAAGTCAAGTATTTGATCGGAGACAATTTTGGAAAAAGTTTGAGATCGTGCACTGCGTAACTATCGGGTGCTATTCAGAAGCAGCATACGAATGCAACCTGTTTTCTTGGAAGAAAGGATTACAACGGGAACCGGTATCTATGCACAACATCTGCCTGAAGGAAGAGGGGTTTGTTCGTCCCCCAGCAACAGCTATTATTCTCTTACTATCCCCTAATGAGTAAGCTGTCAAAGCTGTCAAAGAGAGCTCCAGATAGCTCCAGATGAGGGGCTAATATTTTTTCCCCTTGGAAAGGGAGTGAAATTCTGCGCCATCTATTTTGTAAAAATATAACTACACTGGGGGAATTAACATGGACACACAGCCTTAAGGGATAAAAGGGTCTCCTGGCTTATAGAAATAACTAGTAAAGTTTACATTGTATATACCAATTCCCCCAATATAAATGTCGGTCATGGATTACTGCCTGTGTAAAAGATTGAATATCATTTGCTTGCACCTTGGTACCGCCAACTATAGCTCTGCATATGCAATAACAAACTAGCTGTCGTGGCCGTCACGAAACTTTCTTCTATATCTATCTTATGAATTCCGGTTACAAAATAAAATACGTACGGGTCATTCCATGTCAAGTGATCCAACTTTTTTACCTTACATTTTTGTATTTCTTTCTTTTTTGGCTCATCAATTGCACCCCTTGAGGAAATCAAAAGTCTCAATTTTTAGATTTTTATCTCTATTATTTTTTGATTTATGAGACTTTGAACTTTGGAAAAACCCTCGTTTTTCCATGGTTAAGGGAATATAAAAGGGACCATAACTTGGCACCAAATATAGATAGAATGATTTGGTAAATGGCATTTTAAAGTACGTTAGTTGCCGCTTAATCTGATATGCAACATGACTAATTTGATGAAAAATTTCTTTTTCAAAAAATGAAATTTAAATTTCAAATTTAAATTTCTCAAAAAGCATATAATGAATTTTTTTCAAAAAATTCTCAAAAATTTTTGTGTATTTTATCTATATTTGTACCAATTTTTGGATTGGGATCTCAATGGGATCATATTTTTTTGAATTTTTGAATAAAACTGTATAGGAAAAAAATGACATTTTTTAGATTCTATTTATTTAAATACTAAGTTGTCTGGCTTATGATTGTCTAAAAAGTAGTAAATAAGTTTAAAGTGAGCTGGCATGAGCTTAAAGATTTGTCAGGTTCACCCCCTCCCTCCCTCCCCCGCACAACCACTCTTTTTTATTTCAAAACTGTTCAAAATGTTTTTTAAAAAAAACTCTTTCATGCAAAATGAATAGTAAACTTATTTAAAGTTGGTACATGGGTTTCCTTATAACTAGACGAAGTATTCCCCTCCCCCACCCAAAATTTACCATTAACGCTGTGCTATTATGACATCTAACCTGGGGATTGAATTGACTATTATTTTTACCCTAGGTAAGTGAGCTAGCATTAACTTGTAGATTGGTCAGCTCCTCCTTCCTTCCTTCCCGACCCAACCATTTTTTCCCAAAACTGTTTAAAATGCTAAAAAAACCTCTTTGATACAAAATGAACAGTAAACATATTTAAAGTTGGTACATGGGCTTCCTTATAACAAGGCAAAGAACAGCCCTTCCCCCACCCAAATATACCATTAACACTATACTGATATGACGTCTCACCTTTGGATTGATTTGAGGATTATTTTCCCCCTAGGTATATATTGTTTTTCAGAAGAAGTGTTTCTTTTTCAATACAACCTTCACAAAATGTACTTCCATTCAATATCTGAAATTAAACTTATGATCCATTTCATCCCCTACCCCAGCACCAATCTTCAATTTTGGAGGGAGAAAAGAAACGATTCGCCCTAAAATCATAGCAAACAGCAAAATAGCACTGTTTCCCCTTGTTCTCATAATGTTTTCCCTTTATTTTCACACAAAACTGAAAAGAAATCATAGTATCAGGTCATATGTCAGTCCCCATCACTGCCTTTCCTTTCTCTTATTGGACAAAGCTCATAGGCTAATAGGAAAGAGCAACAAACAGAACAAACTGAAACACTACTAGACATCAGTAGAGACTAAGGCTTTGAAACGGGGTTAGAGGGGATAATAAAAAAAAAAAAGTTTGGAGAGGGAAGGTAGGGTAATGGGGGAGCAATCTGTAAAGAAGTTAAACATGAGAGGTTATGATCAAAAAAACAGTGTTTGTTCAATATATAATTGATTTTAATATATTGTTACAAATCTTGTAAATAGTTGTTGTTTTTCCTGCCTTTCACCATTTTTATTAATTGTTCTTGGTGTGACTAGTTTTGGTTTTATCTGGCGACATATTGCAAAAGTATCTGAAGTTATCTCTTTTACCATTAGTATACCGACCCTGTAACATTTTGTAGTTTTTGCACTTACCCTGCATTTAATAAGCGTGAAGATTTCGCGCTGAGTTTTTTTGTATTGTGGTTTTTCTTTTTATCGCTAGAATTTTCTTGAATGGATTACGTAATGTTATGAATGAAACAGAACACTCCAGATTTTACTAGAATATTGTGGGCATTTCTTTCCGTGTATAAATAGCTGGCCTTGAACACAGTCAGTCAGTTCTTTTCAGATTTGATTTCTGGAGACGCGTTTTCATTCGCTTGGGCGAATGGTTGTTTTGCTTTTGTAATTGCTTAATTACTGTTCACGTTAGATACGTGGTGTTGAGTTACTGTTGAGAGTACAGTGTACTGTTTGATACCTAATTGCTGGATGTTTAGCAATTGTTTCCTGCTCCTATTGTAAATAGTGTACATACTTGTAAATAAATTTATAGTTACTTCCTCAAGATTGGAATGCTCATTTAAAGAAAGTTGAAGGTGCTACGGACTCGTTACAATTTTGGCGCCCAACGTGGGGCATCTTCAAGGACTTTCTTGGAATTCTCTGTGAACTTGGACTTTTCTTCCTGAGGACTTTTTGACTTCGGAATTTTATGGTGATTACTCGAGCAATGGATGAACAACTGAAACAACTCCTTGACGCGATCAACGCTGTTAAAACTGACATGACTGCAAGCATGGCTGCGAATCAAGAACAATTAAAAAGTGACATGGCTGCGAATCAAGAACAATTAAAGAATGATATGGTGACTCTGGCTACTAATCAGGAACGGTTCAAGAGTGATTTAACCGCTAGCATAACTTCAATTCAAGAAGAAATTAAGAGTGATTTAACCGCTAGCATAACTTCAAGTCAAGAAGAAATTAAGAGCGATCTGACGTCAATGAAAAATCTGGTGGAAAGTAAATTTACCAATATGGAAAATAAAGTGGAGGTTATAGAAGAAAAAGTTGACAGCGTTGAGAATCGAATCACCACAGTAGAAAACCATGTGGAAAAGAAAATTAAAGAACTTGAATCAAAGTTATCAGGATCCTGCAACAACTCAGACAGCGTTGAGAATCTAATCACCACAGTAGAAAACCGTGTGGAAAAGAAAATTAAAGAGCTTGAATCAAAGTTTTCAGCATCCTGCAACAACTCAAGTGACTGTGTAGCTGCAGCTGGAACTTCTCGTTCATCTATTAAACTGGCCACATTTGACGGGAAGACCTCGTGGAATATTTACAAGAAGCAGTTCCTCATCGTTGCAGAAGCAAACTCCTGGGACTCTACCACGAAAGCCTGTCACCTTGCAGCCTCGCTGAGAGGGGATGCAGCCGACATACTACAGACCTTCCCAGAGGACAAACACCGCGACTTCGAAGCTTTATCATCGGCCTTGGAGCTCCGCTTTGGCGAAGCATGCCAAAAAGAATTCAGCCAACTCCAGCTGAAATCCCGACTCCAGAGGGCCGGAGAGACTTTGCAAGTTTTTGCAGCAGACGTTGAGAGGCTTTCCCATCTCGCCTTCTCGAACTGTCCTTCGGATGTTCGCGATTGCCTGGCCCTGAACTACTTCATAGACGGAGTGCGAAGTCCAGAAATTCAGACGGCTTTCCGGATGGCGGACATCAAAGATCTTAAATCCGGTCTGGTCTACGCAATGAAGTTCGAGACAGCACAGCAAACATCCCGCAAGGATCGCCATTCAATCAGGGGCGTGGAAGTGAGTGATCAGGATTCGAACTCAACTCGTCTCTCGGAGCTTGAGCGACAAATGAAAGAGATGTCGGGGACCCTGAAGAAGATGACGGCTCGCAAAGACCAAAGTAGACAACCGCTGAAGTGCTGGAAATGTGGCGGTGAGGGCCACGTGCGAAGGAACTGCGAAGCCCGCCAAGAAACAAGAGGGAAGAGCACCTCCCCCTCTCCGGCTCAGGAAAACTAAACAATGGCAATCTCGCGGGGCGGAGGTCGCCAAATTGGAATGAGCCCCATCCCAAAGTTTTCCAGATTTCCTCAAGAAGTGGCGGCTGCAACGGACTCTTTATTTACGCATATGTGAATGGGTTTCCCTGCGAAATGATTGTGGACACAGGAGCCAACGTTACCATCATTAGGACTGATGTGGCTCGTCAATTTGGACTCAAGATCTTATGGACGCCGCCCTGCGTTACTCTCCAAACTGTGACAGGTGATAAAATCGAGATTGAGGGAAAAGTGAACTTAGAAATAATGTTCGGGAGCGCCACTTACCATCACACGGCATTCGTCGCTGACATTACAGATTCCTTCATTCTCGGACTGGACTTTTTGAGAAAATTCGATTTTTCGATCGACTGTAAAAATAATGAGCTGCACTCGATGAGGGAAGACATAGCAATTTTCAATGCTGAAAATAACTTAAAATCTGCTCATCAAATAATAGCCCAAACAGATTTATTGATTCCCTCTAGATCAGAAGCACTAATACCTGGCTCCATCAAGGAAAACAACAGCTTTAAATTCGGCCTCATTGAATATCCTAACCAAAATAATAGCCCAAAAGGAGTACTGGTGGCATCTACACTTGTGGACCTTTCAAAGAATGCAGTTCCTGTGAGAGTCGCCAATTTAAGTGAAAGCCCGAGGAATATTAAGAAAGGAGAAGTGTTGGCAACTTGTACTCCCGTAAACTGCATCATCAGAAGAATTGATTCCTCCGAGACTGTGTCTTCTGAGTCCTTGACTTCGAAATTGATTGAGAGTGCACCATTATCGAAGGATCAAAGATACGCTGCGGAAAAATTAGTGGAGAACTTCAAGCAAGTGTTTTCATCTACATCCGAGGATGTTGGTCGCACGAATTTAACGCAGCATAGGATCGACACTGGAGATCATCCCCCTATCAAGCAGCATCCAAGACGACTACCGTTCGCCAAGAAGGAAGAGGTTGAGATCCTCTTGAAAGAGATGCAGGAGAATGACGTCATCGAACCCTCATCCAGTCCTTGGGCATCCCCTATCGTCTTGGTCCGAAAGAAAGACGGCTCCACCAGATTTTGTGTTGATTACCGACGCCTGAATGACATCACCAAGAAGGACAGTTACCCTCTTCCACGGATCGATGACACTCTGGACACCCTTTCCGGACACAAGTGGTTTTCGACCCTGGATTTAAAGAGCGGCTACTGGCAGGTGGAGATACACCCCGACGACCGAGAGAAGACGGCGTTTACAACCGGACAAGGCTTGTGGCAGTTTAAAGTGATGCCCTTCGGCCTCTGCAATGCACCAGCCACGTTCGAGCGTCTTATGGAATCAGTGTTACGAGGACTCTCTTATGAATCCTGTCTTGTCTACTTGGACGACATCATCATCATAGGACGCAGTTTTGAGGAACATTTGGCTAATCTTAGGAAGGTGCTGCAAAAGCTTAAGGAAGCCAACCTGAAGTTAAGCCCGTCCAAATGTAATTTGTTCCGCCGTGAGGTGAACTACCTTGGTCACATTATCTCTTCTGAGGGTGTACGAACAGATCCAGATAAGGTATCCGCAGTCAAGAATTGGAGCCGCCCCGAAAATGTCCATCAGCTGCGAAGTTTCCTGGGGCTCTGCACGTACTACAGGAAGTTTGTGAAGAATTTTTCCAACATTGCACGACCTTTGCATAAGCTGACGGAGAGCAAACAGAAATTTGAATGGTCCAAAGAATGCGAGGACGCATTTCTACAATTGAAGGAGGTTTTAACATCAACGCCTATTCTCTCTTATCCTCAGCCTGAAAAATCCTTCATACTTGACACCGATGCGAGCCACGAGAGCGTTGGAGCTGTTTTATCTCAAGAAATAGACGGTAACGAACATGTCATCGCCTACTGGAGCAAATGCTTATCCAAGTCGGAGCGAAATTATTGTGTCACGAGAAAGGAATTGCTCGCCATAGTTAAAGCTGTAGAACATTTCCATCATTACCTCTACGGCCGTAAATTCCTGCTCCGGACCGATCATGCCTCTTTAACTTGGCTTTTGAATTTCAAGAATCCAGAGGGCCAGGTAGCCAGGTGGATACAGCGGCTCCAGGAATATGACATCGAGATTAAGCACCGAAAAGGTTTGTCACACGGTAATGCAGACGCATTATCAAGAAGACCGTGTTCTGAGAACTGCCATTATTGCTCCCGAATAGAGAAACAGTACGGGACGACAATCCCTACTGCCTGTCAAGTTACTGCTACATCATCATCTTCAGATCCTGATCCATGGAGTGACGACCAAGTAAGAAAAGATCAGCTTGAAGACCCAGACCTAAAGCCTATCATAGAGTTAATGGAAAAGGACAGTCGGCGACCTAGTTGGCAAGACGTTTCTATCTACAGTCCTGCAACGAAAAGATACTGGGCTCTATGGAAATCTCTCCAGTTGCGGAATGGCGTCCTGTATCGGAAATGGGAATCTGACGATGGTAAAGCATTCAAATGGCAGTTACTCCTTTCCAGATCAAGAATTCCAGACGTTCTAAAGGAATTGCACAGTAGTCCGACCGGAGGACATTTTGGTGTCTTGAAAACCCTCTGCAAGGTTCGAGAGCGCTTCTTCTGGAGCAAGGCAAAGGATGACGTGGAGAAATGGTGCCATTCTTGTGACGCCTGTGCTGCCCGTAAAGGACCGAAGAGAAGAAGCCGCGGGAAGCTACATCTTTACAACGTAGGAGCTCCTTTCGAACGAATCGGGATCGACATTCTTGGTCCTCTACCGAAGACTACTGATGGGAACAAATACATTCTCGTTGCCATTGACTACTTCACCAAATGGCCCGAAGCATATTCCATTCCAGATCAAGAAGCTACCACTGTAGCAGAGACTCTAGTCCAGCATTGGATCTCGAGATATGGGACACCTTTGCAGATCCATTCTGACCAGGGAAGGAACTTCATCTCTGCTGTGTTTAAGGGCCTATGTAATATCCTCAAAATTGAGAAAACTCGAACGACACCACTACACCCACAATCGGACGGCATGGTGGAGAGATTTAACAGGACAATTCTTAATAATCTCTCGCTTATGGTCTCCAAAAATCAACAGGATTGGGACAAGAAACTTCCTCTGTTCCTGCTGGCCTACCGCAGTGCTGTCCACGAGACCACCGGATATTCCCCATCACAGATGCTCTTCGGCCGAGAGCTTCGGCTGCCTTGTGATCTCGTCTTCGGTCTCCCTCCAGATACGCCTTCATCGCCCGAGGAGTACGTCCAGGATCTCCAGACCCGGTTGGAAGACGTTCATCACTTCGCACGGGAGCGAATCAACATCGCGACGGAGAAAATGAAGACCCGATACGACACAAGGTCCACTGGCCATGACTTTCAAGAAGGTGACCAGGTATGGCTATGGAATCCCATCCGACGTAAAGGTCTATCACCCAAATTGCAGTCGCATTGGGATGGACCCTACACAGTCCTTCACCGGCTGAACGACGTCGTAGTGAGGATCCAGAAGTCATCACATTCTAAACCTAGAGTTGTACATTATGATCGTCTAGCCCCATACTATAGCCATAGTTCGTAAAGCAAATCTAAAGCTACCATGGTAATTTGTTTGTAAATTTTGTAAATAACTTTTGCCTTTAATTGTTTGTAATATTACTTCATCAATGTTATTATTTCTTTCATGTTCTCATTGTTATTGTTTATCATGTTTATGATTGGTTATCATGTAATGTGTGCATTTGTAAATTTTTCCTTGCTTCCTTTCTGGGGATTGTACTGCCCGGGACGTGCAGTCCTTGGGAAGGGGGCAATGTTACAAATCTTGTAAATAGTTGTTGTTTTTCCTGCCTTTCACCATTTTTATTAATTGTTCTTGGTGTGACTAGTTTTGGTTTTATCTGGCGACATATTGCAAAAGTATCTGAAGTTATCTCTTTTACCATTAGTATACCGACCCTGTAACATTTTGTAGTTTTTGCACTTACCCTGCATTTAATAAGCGTGAAGATTTCGCGCTGAGTTTTTTTGTATTGTGGTTTTTCTTTTTATCGCTAGAATTTTCTTGAATGGATTACGTAATGTTATGAATGAAACAGAACACTCCAGATTTTACTAGAATATTGTGGGCATTTCTTTCCGTGTATAAATAGCTGGCCTTGAACACAGTCAGTCAGTTCTTTTCAGATTTGATTTCTGGAGACGCGTTTTCATTCGCTTGGGCGAATGGTTGTTTTGCTTTTGTAATTGCTTAATTACTGTTCACGTTAGATACGTGGTGTTGAGTTACTGTTGAGAGTACAGTGTACTGTTTGATACCTAATTGCTGGATGTTTAGCAATTGTTTCCTGCTCCTATTGTAAATAGTGTACATACTTGTAAATAAATTTATAGTTACTTCCTCAAGATTGGAATGCTCATTTAAAGAAAGTTGAAGGTGCTACGGACTCGTTACAATATGTATATATCTTGCTGCATTGCTTTCCTTTACAACAAAATAAAAAAGAACACAAACAATTTAAAAAATTAAATAACAACGCACACTAGATAATGTGGAAAAATAGTTATGGGGACACAAACTTATGATCTGATATTTTGATTTATTTTCAGTTTTGTGCGAAAAGAATAGAAAAAACGATGAGAAACAGTGTTATTTTGCTGTTTGCTATGATCTTGGGGCAACCCATTTATTTCCTAACTTTAAAATTGAAGATTGGTGCTGGGGTAGGAGATGAAATGAATCATAAAGTTAAATTTCAGATATTGAATGGAAGTACACTTTGAAGTTCGGAAAAAGAAACACTTCGTCTGAAAAACAATGTATTCAGACCTAGGTTGAAAAAAAGAGTTAGACGTCATATTAGTATATTGTGAATGGTATATTTGGGTGGGGAAGGGGATACTTCGTCTAGTTATAAGGAAACCCATTTACCAACTTTAAATAAGTTTACTACTCATTTTGTATGAAAGAATTTTTTTTAAAAACATTTTGAACAGTTTTGAAATAAAAAAGAGTCGTTGTGCGGGGGAGGGAGGGGGGGATGAGCCTGGCAAATCTATAAGCTCATGCCAGCTTACTTTAAACTTATTTACTACTTTTTAGACAATCATAAGCCAGACAACTTAGTATTTAAATAAATAGAATCTAAAAAATGTCATTTTTTTCCTATACAGTTTTATTCAAAAATTCAAAAAAATATGATCCCATTGAGATCCCAATCCAAAAATTGGTACAAATATAGATAAAATACACAAGAATTTTTGAGAATTTTTTGAAAAAAATTCATTATATGTTTTTTGAGAAATTTAAATTTGAAATTTAAATTTCATTTTTTGAAAAAGAAATTTTTCATCAAATTAGTCATGTTGCATATCAGATTAAGCGGCAACTAACGTACTTTAAAATGCCATTTACCAAATCATTCTATCTATATTTGGTGCCAAGTTATGGTCCCTTTTATGTTCCCTTATCCATGGAAAAACGAGGGTTTTTCCAAAGTTCAAAGTCTCATAATAGTCTAGTCAATAAAGGATTTGAAAAAACACTAAAACATGCAGTTTTAAAAATTGGCCACACAGGTACAGGAAGGGCTCCTGATGAACATACTAAAAGTCCCCAGTGGTGAGGGGGGAGCTCGCAGCGCCACCTGGTGCTTTATGGGTGATTTTTCAATTTTTGTCTTATATCTCAAAAACTATTGACTTGCGAGAAAAAATGTCAATTAATAAATTAAAGAGCATAAAATTATCTTTAAAACGTTTTTTTTGTTTTTATTATAACTATAATAGTTGCCGAGATATTGAACTTCAAAGTTTGTCATTTTTTGAGAAAACGACTATTTTCCCCCTCTTTTCTATTTGTGGAGCCGCCTCAGTGATTAATTTGATGTTATTCTTTTCTTTTTTCGACCTGAAGTAGTACAGGTCATTAAGGTGATTTGATTTCTTGAAACGGGGAGGCAGGTTGGGGAGGAAGGAGGCGAGGAATGAAGAGAAGACAAAACTATGTGCAAGTGTACTTTTCACTATTTTTCCCTCTACCATAGTTCAGCAAACGAAGACCCAAAATAAGGGCGAAAAAATAATAATATAGTTTTAAAAATTGGCACACTGGTACAGGAAGGTCTCCTGATGAACATACTAAAAGTCCCCGGTGGTGAGGGGGGAGCTCGCAGCGCCACCTGGTGTTTTATGGGTGATTTTTCAATTTTCGTCTTATATTTCAGAAACTATTGACTTGCGAGAAAAAATGTCAATTAATAAATTAAAGAGCATAAAATTATCTTTAAAACGCATTTTTTGTTTTTATTATAGCTATAATAGTTGCCAAGATATTAAACTTCAAAGTTTGTCATTTTTTAAGAAAACGACTATTTTTCCACTCTTTTCTATTTTTGGAGCCGCCACAGTGAAAAATTTGATATTATTCTTTTCTTTTTTGGACCCGAAGTAGTACAGGTCATTAAGGTGATTTGATTTCTTGAAACGGGGAGGCAGGTTGGGGAGGAAGGAGGCGAGGAATGAAGAGAAGACAAAACTATGTGCAAGTGTACTTTTCACTATTTTTCCCTCTACCATAGTTCAGCAAACGAAGGCCCAAAATGTTTTATTAATAGCTTTGACTCCAAGTAATAATAATATTATTTCCTTCAAACCAGGCAAAGATAAAGTGAACACCAAAATTTTTTATTCACAAGAATTACAAAACACTTGCAAGTTCAAAGATCAAATTCTCTTCCTCCATGCTTTCTCCGGCTGTGACACAACATCAGCTGCATATAACAAAGGCAAAGCCAAATTCATAAAGATGTTACAAAAAAATTAATCATTGAGCTACGTTCCGGAAGTGTTCTCAAATCCCCTTAAGACCCCAGAGCTGGTAGCGGAGGCAGGCCAATAATTTTTCTTAGCCTTATATGGGGCTCCAGTAAATATAACTTTTCTGAATAAACAGAGATTTATATCTTTTCAGAGAGCAGCAAGAAAAATAAAACCTGATCTTGCTTCCTTCCCACCTACTGAAAATGCCGTAAAATTTCATTCATTAAGAGTTTATCACCAGATTCAAAAGTGGTTGGGGAGATTACTTCCACCCGATGCGTGGGGATGGAAAAAAGCAGGTACATCATGGAAACTTATAACAACTTCAAGGCTTCCTGCTCCTGACTCCATTCTCTCCATGATTTTTTGTTCATGCACAAAAGGATGTGGTGCAAGATGCGGCTGCAGAAAATCAAGGATAAACTGCAGCATTGCTTGCTTAAACTGCCAGGGTATCTGCCTTAACGGTTCAAAATTGGATACCGCATTAGATGAACAGTCAGACGACGAAAGTATCCATTTAACTTGAGTACAATGTCATTTTCATGTTAGTTTATATTTATTCTACATCTGTTCACTTTCATTATTTTATTTGCATTATTCTATTTTTTTAATGTTTGGACTTTTTTATCATTATTTTTATTATTTATCCTTTTTGCAGAAGGGTATGGGTCATTATACAAAAAACCTGCGTTTTTGCGTTCAGGGTAGTTTATTTCAAAAATATTTTTTTTGAAACAATTTTTTATGGTTTATAGTAAAATATAAAATCTTTCCTAACATATTTAATAAAAATTAATACTGTTTTATTTTTTCTAAGGTCATTTTTACAATGAACGGAGGGATACTTGTATGCCTCCGTTACGTGTCACAACCTATTTCCTACTATGTACTTATTCACTTTTTTTGTCAAAAAAACATATACATATCAAGTTTAATAGGTTAATTTGAATCATTAGATGTTTTTTCAATAGTTTATTAGAATTATTCTTCCAAACAAAATGTATATATAGCCTTTATTATCGCTTGAGTCCGTGTCACAGCCTTTCTGGTATCCTCCGTTACCGTATTAGTTGAGTATAAGAACTTACTATAGATACCAGCACTGAGGGCTCAATACAGAGATTTAGAATTATTGCCATCCATTTTCAACTCTGGGTCTTCATAGGAAAGTTAAAGCAACTTAGTGTGGAAGATATTCAGCGTTATACCCTCTGAAGTGAAATTGGTCCTTTACTTTTTGTATCCTCCGTTCTTGGTTTTAAAGGGTAAGAATTGCTTATGTACTAATTTCTTCTCATTGTTAATATTGAGTCTCGATTTGTCAAGTAAATTTCATATACGAAGTTGTACTAGCCCTAAATCAAGAAAATGTGCAAAGCAAAACATAAATATTTGTATCCTCCGTATATGAATCCTCCGTTACAGTTTAGTCGTAATGGAGGATACACAATTAGTAACGGTGAATACAACCTTATTGGTAAATACTTACCTAACCTTTTTGGATCACGAAAGATTATCTTTGGCACTATACAGAAAGTAGTCATGGAAAGGGCGCACCTGATGACATTGAGGGCGCTTTAAAGAGGTGTGCGAACATATTTGTTGCCACCGGTACTGACATTCCTAATTCACAAACATTACTATAGTTATTGCAAAAAGAAAGCAAAAACGTCGCAGTAATGAACATGGATGAAGAAAAATTGGAAGATGCACGATGTGTTCGAGTAACACATCGTGCATTCATTATGGTTTAGGATCCTTAAGTCTCAACTGTATATTTACAAAATTGTATTACTAGTTAACATATTAATTTCTATTGAAATACTTATTTTGTTGCATAATTGAATCGTTTATTTTGGAAAGGTAACATCTCTATTTTGATCTCCTCTGTCTCCTTAGAAAATTAAACAGCGCACGGTTATATTTTTGAATGTCATAATCAATGGTTATTTGGTAAATTATTGCAGTAATTGTGTACTTAACTAAAGGCATTTTTTCATTGATTATGACATTTAAAAATATAACCGTGCGCTGTTTAATTTTCTAAAGAGACGGAGGAGATGAAAATAGAGATGTTACCTTTTCGAAATAAACGATTCAAGCTGTTTTTTAGTATTTAAAATTACACAAACCATGCTATTCATCCGCGAAAAAAAAATGTAATTCAATAGTCTTTCTTTTCCCTAAGTAATGTGTTATCTTAAATTAGTTTTATTTTATGTTATCAGGTTTTTTTTTTTTTTTTTTGATACTCTGTAAAGATATTAAAACCTTATACCTGAACAAAAACTGAAAATTTTCCAGAGAATTTGAAAAGCAAGTTCAAAAATTTAGGCCCAGGCGCCAATTCAAATCCACTGCAGATGTGAAGACGAAGAAATAGAAATGTTGTAAGCAGTGCAAACGTTAGACAAAATGATTTCGTGATAGTTAAACTTGCAGGAAAGAGAAGTTTTTGTAGGCTTGCATACTATCACAAGAGTGTCCTGATGAATATAATGTAAAGTTAATGCGAAAATACTCGAAGGGCACTTTTGTTTTCCCTAAAAAAGATAATATATCAGAAATATATCTTAGGGATATTATTAAAGTTCTACCAGCAACCAACAATGAAAAAAAAAAAAACAGTATGCGTTCAGAGAAAGTTTAAATATGTATAATTTAAAATAAAAATGGTCAATTATTGAAAATAATGTGTCTTTGTTATATTGTAGAATAAGTCATTTGGAATAAACAATTAATGTAATTTATTTAATCTATTAAAGTTCAATGTACGCATTTATAAAAAGCTAAGATTTCAGATGACTTCATAAAAGTGTATTCTCCGTAACATACGTGTATCCTCCGTTCAGGTTCAAAATTTTAACTACAAAAAAAATGACAATATAATCAATAAAGTATGTGACCAACTATATGAGAGTAAATAAGTGCCTAATAGGAACACTATTAAGTCATTTAAAAAAAAATTTAAGAGTTTTTTTTTTTGAAAATTCCAACTTCAAAAACGTAGGTTTTTTGTATAATGACCCGTATACGTTTTATTTATAATATGATTTAAGGTCTTCTTGGACCTTAGTTGACTTAAATAGCACAGCACTATCAAAATTTAAGAAAAAAGTGATTGATATGCCTTTCGCAGTCCCAAAAAATAAAGAAGAAAAGAAAAAGATAGGTTTTCAAAATCTCACGAGTTTAGAACTTAAATGTCAAGTCTATTCCATCTATTTCAGTTATAAAATACTAATTCATTCTTTATTCTTTTTAAAGGTATTTTTATGTTCTTTAATTTACCAATTGAGGATTTTGCTGGCGAATGCATAGTTTTTGGGATATAAGACGAAAACTGAAAAAAACGCACCCAAAATCCCTGGTGGCGCTGCGAGCTCATCCCCTACCATCGAGGACTTTTAGAACGTTCATCAAAAGCCCGTTTTGCACGTGTGTGCCAATTTTTAATACTATATTATTATTTTTTCGCCCTTATTTTGGGCCTTCGTTTGCTGAACTATGGTAGAGGGAAAAATAGTGAAAAGTACACTTGCACATAGTTTTTTCTTCTCTTCATTCCTCGCCTCCTTCCTCCCCAACCTGCTTCCCCGTTTCAAGAAATCAAATCACCTTAATGACCTGTACTACTTCAGGTCGAAAAAAGAAAAGAATAATATCAAATTAATCACTGTGGCGGCTCCAAAAATAGAAAAGAGGGGAAAAATAGTCGTTTTCTCAAAAAATGACAAACTTTGAAGTTCAATATCTCGGCAACTATTATAGCTATAATAAAAACAAAAAAAGCGTTTTAAAGATAATTTTATGCTCTTTAATTTAAAAACTGATTTTTTTTCTCGCAAGTCAATAGTTTTTGAGATAAAAGACGAAAATTGAAAAATCACCCATAAAACACCAGGTGGCGCTGCGAGCTCCCCCTCACCACCGGGGACTTTTAGTATGTTCATCAGGAGACCTTCCTTGTATCTGTGTGCCAATTTTTATATCTATATTATTATTTTTTCACCCTTACTTAGGGCCTTCGTTTACTGAACTATGGTTGAGGGAAAAATAGTGAACTAGCACATATTTTGGTCGTCCTTCATTCCTCGCCTCCTTCCTCCCCAACCTGCCTCCCCGTTTCAAGAAATCAAATCGCCTTAATGACCTGTACTACTTCAGGTCGAAAAAAGAAAAGAATCATATCAAATCAATCACTGAGGCGGCTCCAAAAATAGAAAAGATGGAAAAAATAGTTGGTTTTTCAAAAATTAACCAACTTTGAAGCTCAATATCTCGGCAACTATTATAGCTATAATAAAAACTAAAAAAGCGTTTTAAAGATAACTTTATGATCTTTATTTCACTAATTGACATTTTTTCTCGCAAGTAAATAGTTTTTGAGATATAAGACGAAAACTGAAAAAACACCCATAAAACACCAGGTGGCGCTGCGAGCTCCCCCCTCACCACTGGGGACTTTTAGTATGTTCACCAGGAGACCTTCCTGTACCTGTATGCCAATTTGCAAAACTGCATGTTTTTTTGTTTTTTTCACCCTAATTTTGACCTTCGTTTACTAGACTATAAATCAAAAAATAATAGAGATAAAAATCTAAAAATTGAGACTTTTGATTACCTCAAGGGGTACAATTGATGAGCCAAAAAAGAAAGAAATACAAAATGTAAGGTAAAAAAGTTGGATCACTTGACATGGAATGACCCGTACTCGCCCGAGTAATTAAAGACAGCTACAATTTCCCAATTATCGTAATAACCCTGCAAATGCAGAATCAATGAGCGAAATTGGAAATCATTGCAAAAGCCTTGTTTAGATTAATTGCAAACATTTTATTTGTTAGTAAAAAGAAATTGGCAACAGTTAAAAATTTCAAATCATTGAAAGTTTTCAGCTGTTTTGATAATTAAATAGCGTGAAAGCGATTTTTTAATGAATTAATTTTTCGCATTGTTGACTAAGCGCAAAAATCACCCCACCCTCCCCCTGGGGTGATTGGCGCCAAAATTTAATCGATGCTTGCTTCCATATTGGGTTAGTGTTATTCCAAATTTCATTCAAATCGCAGCAATATTTCCCGAGATACAGTAGGTGCAATGACAAACTAAGCACTTTTGATTGCTCCACCCCCCTTTGAGATATTGACACACAAATTGAATCAGCACCTGTACTCAATAGGGTCTACTTATGGACCAATTTTCGTTTGATTCCGCCGGTTACTTCCTGAGATATAGCAGTCACCCTCGCGCAGAACACGTGCGATTGCTCCACCCCCTTTCGAGATATTGACAAACAAATTGAATCAGCACCTGTACTCAGTAGGGTCTACCTGTGGACCAATTTTCGTTTGATTCCGCCGGTTACTTCCTGAGATATAGCAATCACCCCCGCGCAGAACACGTGCGATTGCTCCACCCCCCTTGGAGGAATTCGCTAAAAAAAGTCAGGTGCACCAGTTCACATAGTGGTACATATGTGCAAAAATTTTTGTTCGATTTCATTCAGTAGTTTTTGCTCTAGCGCGGCCACAAAAACTGGTCACACACATACAGACTCACACACAGACAGACACACACACAGACAGACAGACATTTTCCAAAAATGGTCGAAATGGACTCAGCGCACCTCAAAACGTGCAAATCCGTCAAAATTCGACATTCGAAAATTTTCACGAAACCAATACTTTCTTCTATATATTAGATATAGAAGAAAGTAAAAAAGTGAGTATTTGAAACCAACAGTACTTTTTTCAATTGTGCAATTCAAGGGGCGCCTACAATTGCGTCTGATTTAAAGTTCCAAAATTTAAATCGGCTCCTGGTCATGGGTCTTAACGTGAACCAAAAAACTAACTGATTCCCAAGTAGGGGACAGTCTCAAAGATCTTTGAACTCGGATTAGGAGTGGCTCCAGAGGGGAGGGGGAATTAAGCACTGAGGGGCTATTTTCACCTCAAACCACCTATTTATGTCCCAAAATGACTTATGAATGACGCCGTCCAAAACCTGAAGCAGGCGTACCACAATCAGCATACTAAACAGCTGTATAAGAGGTACTCGATTCGTTTGACAAGATCCAAACAAACTGTAACGTAGGTTGGAGGTTATTGCCCGTCTATAGTATGTTGAGGCTACGTTCGTGAAACATCGGCCGATATTACGACGTCTTTTGGATGTTCGCAGATTTCACTAAGTTTCCCTACTTTTTATATGTACGTCTGTTCTCGTTATAATGGATAAAGAAATACTTAAAAATGATTGATGCGGCTCTTCAGGGGAGCATATTGGGAAAGCTGCGAATGTAAGTATACTCTTCATTAGGGACGTCATTTCAAGTTTTTCCAAGGGTAAAAACACAATGCAATTTCACCGGAAAACAACAAAAACCACTCCCACTTATATGCAAATACATTGATTTCTCAAAGTCAGTGGGGGGTAATTGACCCCCCCCCCCAAATGACAGGCCTGCTCTTCACTATCTGTAGATTGGGGTGACCATCACATGATCTCGAACTTCTAGTAGTCCCCAAATCCAAATTTAGATTTTTTGACGCTAAAAAGTCCCGAAAAATATTATATCAACTCTTGGGAACATAAAAAGCCCTCAAAGTTAAACAATTGCATCTCCTGTTCCCAAATTAAAAAAAAATTCTATATGATCAATTTGATATATTGCTTTCTTCCTTCTGCCTCTTTCCCCAAATCTGCGAGTAACCGAACAGTCCCTATGCAAAAGAGCCCTCCTATGAAAATTTTTGCCATTGAAGTCTCAAAAACAATTTCAGGCAACCATTGGTCAGGTAAATGAAATGGGCAAGGTTTTTAAAGCTCTTACTGGAAATATTTCGACACTGAAGACTGAAAAATGCTATCTTTTTGCTGATGTTAAAATTACCTCAACGTCACTAAAACGAAAGTCATTAGGTAAATGTGTTTTTTTTTCTTGAATTGATGTTTTAAAAATAAGAATTTTGGCCTTGTTTGGTAACAATAAGAAAGGGGGGGGGGGTTCAGGACAACCTTCAAAAATGCCCTCGAAAACAAAACTCAAGTTTCGGTTTTTGGGACAGCTTTCGTTTTTGAAAGAGCCATTTTTCATGGCTCTTTCAAAAACGAAATTTTATGCTTACAATTATGCCACGAAAAGACAATAATTCTAAATTTTGAAAATTTAAAATATCCTTAGAAAAGTTGAAGGTCAAATTACATGCCAAAAAACTGCACTTTTAGTCTATAGTAATGTTCTGGGAAGAAATATTTCAGAGGATGGGGCGAGCCGATAGGAGTGGGGGCAAGATTTCTGAAAATATGAATTTCCTTACTTTTACCTTCACACAGAAGCTTGATAAGACTTCATGTGGCGTGTGCTGTTAAGTTTTGGTGTTCTTATTTTGAGAAGGATATCTACTGGAAACCGTCATTGGGGGTGGAGCGCATTGCTCCCCTGATATTGAAAAGTATGGTTTTTTCGTATGAGTGCATGTGGACATGTTTTTTGCTGTTTTGAAAGTTGAATTGAGTATATGCAGCCTCCGCCCCTCCTCCCAGGATGAATTCGAAATGAAGGACCTAGGAAATTGTTCTAAGTGAAGTGTCTCCTAAGATAGTAAATGAGCTTTTTTATGATTTCACCGTAGAATGCTTAACATGTACAGGCTTCAGCAAAGGAATGTAGAGGGGCTATATATGTGATCCAGTTATTTGAACCAATTAAAACGTTGTCAGGACGTCTGTAGCCTAAATTTCTGCACAGATGGCAAATTCAAGGGCACATGTTTTAAGCTTTTCAAATTCATAGCTTATCTTGAAATCAGGAAAAATGACTACTTCAACAGAGAGGAATGCATTTGGAATAGTGAATTGTTTTAAAACGATTCGAGATCTTCATTCAACTAGGGCCAGCCTATAGTTGGACCCACATCCTGTTGCTGGTCCTCACATTTGTACTTGTATACATCAAAGTCAGAAGTACGTTCAGCGCACAATTTCTTACAGGAGAATTACAAAGCCATATAGTCTCAGATCTTATTTTAGCTCACATAAAGATAGATATACATATATATTTATAGAAAACCTTTACCATTACGCTGAAAATAAATTTGTAGCATATGATCCCCAGAGGTTCACCTTCAGCTTCAAATTTTTTATTGAAAAAGATTCCATGTTAAAAAAAAAAAAAAACTGTTTGGCATATACTGGGCGCATACTAAATCCAAAAAAAAAAAAAAAAAAAACGAAAGAGAAGCAATTCACACAAAGGACTATATAAAAGTGTTTAATAAACATTTTACATTCAAAGTTAAGGATTCAGTCGAGCATGTAAAATTCACAAACGGGGCAAACAGTTGAAAATAAATTTCACAAGGAGATCAAGTTAATGCACATTTTAGAATCTTTCGTGCAGGGCAATTGCAGTTGTATTCCAACCGAAAAGCATGCCACAATGCTATGCTAAAATCAGACAAAGCAGAGCAGCACACCATTCAGTATTTTTTTGCACAGCGAAACATTCTGTTGAAGCCTCAACTTTTCAGGAGTTATCCAGATGAGTACAAGCATCTTTGAAGTTTGCAAGAGGACTCTTTAAAAAATGGAAGGGAAGGCGAGAGGAAATCAAAGAACAGCACTTTTCAATAATCTGCAGCCTACGAAACAATGTACACAGTAAAATGTTTTACAACGATTCAGGGGGGAAAAACAGGATGGTTATTTTGTTAAGCGTAAACGCTTGCAGCAAGTTCATAAACTGATAACATAATTTTAATATCAAATAACTGGCACTTGCATCCATTATTCATTGATTACTTGAGGTTAAGACAGTGATTTCCAAGCTTTTTCATGTGAATCTCCATTTTTCCAAAAAAAATGTTCTTTCCATTTTCTTAATTATCCTACTTCATAAACGAAAACCTGGTGTTACAATTTATTTGGTTAAAAAACCACTCATTTTATATCAAGTAATTTTAATGCACCAAATCATATTCAGACATTGACTTATGAGAGAAGATTACATATAACAAATCAAACTATGTAACTGGAAAATGAATGGTTCAAATTAGTGAAGTGCAGATATTGGGAAGAAATAAAGATCTGTATGGTGCTTCTATAGTAAGTTGACTTTCGACACTGATGATGCTTTCCTCTTTTCCAGATAATAGGAAAGGGTAATTGCTGCGTATTCGAGTTGAAATACTTCTGCGAAAGGACCACTAAAGTAACTCAGCTGAATTCAGTGTCGATTACCCCTAAAAAAGGGAAACATTACATCGGAGGTAAACTTACCAGAGAAGCATTATATCTGTATCCATATCAAGTTTGTGGCAGAAGTTAAACAGATCTTTTAGTTGTAAAAATCTTATTACATATTTAAAATTCTACCAATGGGTAACTATAAAATATTAAATTGAATTTAGTTTTTATTTCATACATTATAAGGGATCATCTTTGAAATAAAATATTTTATGATACAGACTATATTTAAAGCTTTTTAAACTTGGAGTTGGAATTAATTTTCATTTAGTCTTTTCTAGGCATTTTTCAAAAAAAAAAAAAATCTGTGTGCAAAAATGTTTCTGTTTGGCAATTTCTTTGATAGGGGCAAGTCATGCGAAACAAGCCAGGGCTGTATATATGCCAGAAAAAAAAGGGGGAAATATTATTTATAGCTTATCAAGTAGCTTTAGACTTTTGCTACTATATGTACTGAAAAGGTAGAAATTTTTTACACATTTTATCATGATATAAATTCAGCACTGTCCCATTCCTCCACTCTCTCATTTGAACTAATTTTTTGTAATCATATTTTTGATATTAATTTCGCTACAAATGACTTTTTAAAAAGATACTGTGAATTTAACCTTTAGGAGCCGGGTGGTACATATGCTGTACCGTAATTTTTTTTTTTTTGGAGGACGGGGTTGAGATTTTCACTTGAACCCTTTGGAGCCGGGGATTTTTTCAAGGTTTCACACGTCTGGTACGACAGTTTATACATTCTCTTTTCAATGGAAAAGAAATCTGTGGTTCAACTGTCGTACTACCTGGGTCAAAAATTTTTTTTTCCAAAAAACAGCCCGGTTTCAAAAGGTTAATCATACGGGAATAACCTCCACCACAAAGTAAGAAGTGTAAGAAAAGTAAAGACACAATCCAAACCAAGCATTACAAAAAAATTTAATATATTTTTACAGGTATAACATTTTTTTTAAACATTAAAAATTTAAATGCAATATATTGCACACACATCTCACAAATTTTTGTCCAGTCATGTAAATAGTTTAGAGATTCATGCTGAGCACTTGAGTTGAGTCAAACCGAAAAGCATGCCACCCTGTATTGCTAATAGTAGAAATAGACAAAACAGAGCAGCACACCATTCAGTATCGATTGTAAAGAACCAAATATTCCGCTTCCAGGAGTCATATAGATGAACCTTTAACAGTCATATAGATGAAGCAGGAGCAGCTTTAAAACAATTTCAACTTTTAAGTGGAAATCTAAGAGCAACCTTCAGGCATCTGTAATCTTCAAAGTAAGAAATTGATTCTATACTAGAAATAAAATAAATCACAATTATTACATCAATAAGGACATAGGAATTCCACTGCAAAATGAAATGATTTCTACAAAGTAAAAACTAGACTCAGTAAATTTTCAGGACAATTCCAGAAGGGAACATGCAACACAAACCATCATGCTTTTGAAATCATGTTTTTGTGGACAAAATTTCAAAACTTACTTCATCTTTCAAGTTACACAGCAGTGACCTGATCCAGATCATGGTCACTACTTTGTCCACTTTCTGTAAAGTGCAGGATGGTGGGAAAATGACAAAAATGAAAAATGTTTTTTTTTTTAAACTGTTTTTCTCAATAGATTTTTAATAGAATTAATATGGCAGTATTAGTATGTAATATTTATCATAAACAGTTACATTTTTTAAATTAAGAGAAAAATTGGAGAGTAGAATTATCGTTTCTTTTCCATCTGAACTGTCGTTTCTTTTCCATGAAAAACTGTCCATCATGATTTAAATTTCTGTATTTATTAAAGAAAATTTCCAGGACAATTGTCCAGATAAGCACATGTAATACAGTTAGAACAGTCATGTATGAAATGACAAAAGTCAAAACTTACTTTAACCTTTACATCCCAGTACAGTCGCCCAATTTCGACTGGGGTCACTCCCTTGTGAACTTTCTGTAAAAGTGCAGGATGGCAGAAAAAAAATAAATACAGTCCACGCTCGATATAACGACCGTCTCCGTCCTACAGAAAACGGTCTTTATAACGAGTGGTCGCTATAAGAGGTAGAACATAGAGTATATTGGGATACAGTAGGGGGTTTTCTCACTGGTCGTTATATTGGGATGGTCTTTATAACGTGTGGTCGTTATAACGAGCGTCGACTGTATTGATTTACTATGTTGCATGAATCAAATTATTGCTGCGATGCAATACTATTCTCACGGATATCTTATTTAAGATACAAAATTTAAATAATTTATCAAGTCAAAGTAGAAAATTTGGATAGAATAGAATTGAACAACTCTGTCCAAAATGGAAAAACCTGTCAATCCTAATGGATATATATTCATATTATTTAATCAAAAAATTTCCAGGACAATTGTCCAGACAAGCACATGCAATAATGAAACATGAAATACAAATATGCTTTTAAAATATCTTCACATGCATCTTCTAAGTTTAACACATGCAGTTAGAATAGTCATGTATTTGCAATGTAATTTAATTATTATGGATAACTTCTTTAAGATACAAAATTTAAATAATTTTTCAAATCAAAGTAGAAAAATTGGATAGAACGGAATTGAACATCTCTTTCCAAAATGGAAAAACCGGTCAATCCTTATGTATATCTATTATTTATTCAAAAAATTTCCAGGACAGTTGTCCAGACAAGCACATGCAATAATGAAACATGAAATACAATCATACTTGCATAATATCTTCACACGCATCTTCTAGGTTGAACACATACAGTTAGAATAGTCATTTATTTGCTGATAAAATTTCAAAACCTATTTCATCCCTTAAATTCCAGAAGTGACATAATTCAAAATCAGGGTTGCTACGAACTTACATAATTTAAATTACTCATTCTTTGAAATCTACAATAGTGTTATAGATGAGGTGTCTGAATTTAATAACATCAAAACTTTCTTTTAAAGAAGTACCCAAAATAATTTGATGAGCAAAATAACAGGTAAAAACACCACAATTTATCTTATCATTAGAAGGTTGTGATACATGAGCTGGAGTAGTTATAGTCCACGTACCTGTTAATGACAAACTGTTTAGTTGGAGCTTTAATCTTTCTATAAACTGAAGTATATCATTAGTTATAGGCTTGCTTTCTGGATCATAAAATTCAATTACATTTCGAGCAGTATTTATAGTTATTAGCATCCAATGTGACTTGCTATTGAAAGGGAAAATTAAATATGAACTACTGTTTAAGTCTTTGGCTATGTATTTCTTCAATGAATTACCTCTTAAAATGGCTTGAGAGTATAAAGAAATTACGGGCACATACCTATTTGAGTCGTAAGTAATTATATAAAGAAATGCATCAATTATGGTGTCATAGAGCCATCCTTTGTGAAAAACTGGGGAGACAGATTTCAAAATTCTTCCTTCTTCATCGGTAAGAAAGGGATCTAGTGATTTAAGCATATAAGTTTTTATCTCAATATTATTTATGATTACCTCAGATTTTGAAGCATTACCGATCGTAGCTTTTTTACCAAAAACAGGAACATCAACTGGAGTATTATTTAAGAAGCAATTACATGAAAAATTATGAATTAACTTGGTGTAAATTATTTTTCTAAAATCATAAGGATTGAATGGAATATTTAAACTTACCTTATGCACAATTTGACTGGCATAATGGCACACAAATATTCCACAATTTATATCATCATCAAATTCTTGGAAAATTCGCTTGGGATTCAAAAAGTTAATATCATACCCAAATGCATCAGACCAAGCACGTTTCAGCTTCGCAATCATACTTGAATGAAATAAGGATACATCAGGTTTCGGATCCAAAAGTAAAATACATTTATTAGTAATATCTACAACAAAAAGACTCCAATGATTAGTATGACATACTGGAATAAAAATTATATTGACTGTTGATTTTCTGAAAATGTCTAATAAAATGGAACACTGAGCAGAACTATTTAAAATCAACTGAGAGACTGATGTTTCAATATAAGTAAATCCTACATGTTCACTACATAAAATATAAAAAAATGCATCAATAACAACATCATAAACCCATCCTTTAACAAAATCATTATTACACTCCCTTAAAGCGTTAACTTCAAAATCAGAAAGGCATGGATCTAAAGATTTCAGAACCACTTTACTTAATTTATATTTTCCTATGCATCTTAAAAATGAAATATGATTTAAATTATCTAAATTTGCTGTAAAAGAATTATTTGTGACGAAGGCTTTTTTGTACTTATACTTGCCATTTTTTCTGCTTTTGTCACAGTCTTGGTTTCTGAGGCCAACTTCATTACATACCTGATTGAAAACTTTATTCCTTTTGACAGATTTTCTTTTATTTGTTTTAAAAAACTGCTGTGGAGCTAACTTTTGATTTGGTGGGACGTATTGCTTTAGAAAATCAGATGTTTCATCTTTCTTGGAGCACGTTAGAGCAGCGGTTCCCAACCCGTGGGCCGCGGCCCACTTGTGGGCCGCGGACAGCATGGTACTGGGCCGCGGACATTGAATCGAGAGTGTCGTTTCTAAGATCTTGGGGTCCATTGTTAGTTTTCCGGAAATATTCGCTAGTGAGATCCTAGATGTGTCACCATTTAAAAGCTAAAAGCTCGCCACGTGTTTATTAAAGAAGACCCCATGCGGTTGGTTCAAAGGATAGCCAGGGGTCATTCTTCACACCTCAGTGTCAATCAGGACTAATGTCAATGCTGTCCTCCCTCTTTTTCTTGGAACTGCTCCGCACTACATTTGTTTCCGCACTTGTTTCCCTCCCTTGTCAATTGCTAGTCGCTGTGGTTTTCTGCTGTGCATCTGCTGAGCTAAAAATATTTCTCATCAATATTATGGATGCTTGGATTCGGACGGGGTCTTATAGCAAGACGAAGTCGGTAAGTGATGAAGGGACTACTACGACAAGTACTGAATTATTTAGTAAGGCAGCTTCTAATTCATGTAGCAGAAAAATAGCCAGAAAAGCTAAATATACTTCCGTAAATATAACGCGGATTTTTTAAAATTTGGCTTCGTGTCTTCTGGCTCTGAAGAAGAGCCTATGCCTCAGTGCGTGATTTGTTTTGAAACCCTTTCAAATGAGTGCATGAGAGTTTCGAAACTTGAAAGACATATTGTAACTAAACACCCAGAATATGTAGGAAAGTCAATTGTTCTTTCAAACGAAGAAAAGAAATTTTGCAATGACAAAATCAACTATGGAGAAGACTTCAAAACAAAGCACTCTAAGCACCAGAGTTTCGTATGAACTAGCATTGCTAATTGCAAAGAAGGGTTCAGCTCACACTGTGGGAGAAGAACTTATTATTCCCGCTGCAAAAATAATAAGTGATGCGTTATTTGATGATAAATGTACAAAACAAATTAATGAAATTCCGTTATCGAACACGACAGTTAAAAGACGAATTGATGAAATGTCAGAAAATGTAAAAGAAGCCATGCTTAGTCTTTTCAGAAAAAGTGAATATTTTTCTCTCCAATTTGACGAAAACACAGATGTTGCTGGTCAGGCTAATTTATTGGCTTTCTGTCGCTTTGAATGGAACGGCAATATTCAAGAAGAAATGTTATTTTGTCACTCTTTGTTGACTAGAACAACTGGAGAGGAAATTTTCCAAGCTGCCGACAATTTTATGAAAGAAAATGAAATAGATTGGAAGAAATGTGTAGATTTGACACCTGATGGGGCACAAGCGATGTCAGGAGTTTATAACGGATTAGCCTCCAAGGTTAAATCAGTTGCACCATTGGTTCAATGGATACATTGCAGTATACATAGAGAGGCTCTTGCAGTCAAAGGTTTCGACGAGTGTTTGAAAAAAACTCTTGACGACGCAGTCAAAATCGTGAACTTTATCAAAGCTAGACCTAAAAACTCCAGACTGTTTCGTGTTTTGTGTGACGAAATGGGAAGTGACCATAAGCAACTTTTACTTCATTGTGAAGTTCGGTGGCTCTCAAGGGGCAAAGTCTTGACAAGATTATTCGAACTCCGCGATGAACTTTTGGTTTTCCTTATGGATGAAGTAAATAATGGGAAACTTGCAAGTTCTTACTTCGACTGCATCACAGACAGGGTTGGCAAAAACCCGGGTTGTTCTACAAAAACCCAACCCATGCGGGTTTTTCTGGGGTTTTGCGGGTTTTTCTGGGTTTTTGTGGGCTTTTCTGGGTTTTTGCGGACTTTTCTGGGTTTTTGTATGTTAAAATTTTATTTCTTATGCTGGTATTGATATATGCATTCATTCATATAAAAATATATTTATTCAGTTAAAGTCCTGAATTACATTTAATTAATGTCAATGGATTAATAATTAATGTTATTAACAATATCAATTAATAATATCATCAACCGAATTGTAATATTTAATGTATATATTTAAGAAGCTTTGGACAATGGTTTCAGCTATAAACTTTTACAACAAATACAGGAATATTTAGGGTGTGAAAGTTTCAAAAACTTAAATTTATACCATTAAAAAACTAAAACCATTTGCACTTGTTTATTAATAGAAATAATCATCTTTTCTCATTAAACTCCCCGTGGTAACCGTAAACCTCCCCACTAACCCCCCTCATTAAACTCCCCGTGGCTTCATCCAAGTCTGCTGACTTAACTAGTACCAATAAACAAGCCGATGTACCCTTTGATGGCAGAAAGTTGAAAACGAAGATTGTCATAAATGGTGCTAACAAGTCTGCTGGCTTAAAAATTATCCCCAAGTTACCGAAAAGGAAATCTTTATTTTTATCCCGGTTAAGTCCGGATTCGACAGCTAAGCAAGTGCTCGATTTTTTAACACCTCTGAATCTGGATTACGTGCAATGCAAAAAAATAGCAACCAGGTATGACACTTACTCTTCTTTTCATATTGAGGTTTGTGAAAACGATTTTTCTAGCTTAATGAATCCATCAGTGTGGCCTGAAGGATCCCTTGTTACCGAATTCTTTGGTCGTTTACGAAGCGATCGTGTGATACAGGACGAGATTGCAAGTTGTGGGATTCTGACCCCTAATAACGATATTGAGAAATGACTTCATATTTACTACCAAAACGTCCGCGGCCTGAGAACGAAAATTCCTGATTTCTATAGCTCGGTTTCATCAGATAATTTTGATATAATTTGCCTCACTGAGACTTGGCTTTGCAATGATATTGACTCAGATGATTTATTTGATAATAGATATACTGTTTTTAGGAGGGATCGTGATTTTGTTGCTAATGACTGTAAGCGTGGAGGTGGTGTAGTTATTGCTGTCAAGAACTGTTTTTCTGCTGTTCGTATTGATATGCCGGACTTAGACCTTGAGTCTTTGTGGATTTCAGTTAATCTAAGGTTTTCCCGTAAATTGTTGTTGTGTGCTATTTACTGTCCACCTGGTTTCAACAGTGATAAATATCTCAAGTTTTTTGACTGTTTTGATCGTTTTATTTCTTACGATAATATTTTTATCTGTGGTGATTTTAACCTGCCTAATATCGGTGCTGTTGACAATGTTCATATCATGGATTCTTCAGGAAGAAATTTATTTAATTTTATGAATCTGTATGACCTTAAACAATTTAATAATGTTCTCAATTATAATAACAAATACTTAGACCTAATTTTATCTAATATACAGTATTGTGATATTTCTGTTAATCGTTGTGATATTCCTCTTGTCTCAGAAGATCTGCATCATCCGGCTCTTGTAATTGATGTTAAATTTATGCTTGAGCGTTATAGGAAATGTGCTAAAAATACTAGTTATGACTTTAAAAGAGCTGATTTTTTACAAATGTTTAGTATGTTTTCTGAAATTGATTGGAACTTTTTAAATACTTTTAATGATGTTAATTTGGCTGTCTCTGGGTTTTATAATATTTTATTCAATGTTTTTAGTAAAACCATTCCCATGAAAATTAATAACAGGAAATTTCCTTTCTGGTACTCTACTGAAACCAAGAGGTTGATTAAGCATAAGAAAAAAGTTCGCAATTTGGCTTTAAGAAGCGACGATACTAATGTGCTTAGTGAATTCAGAGCGCTCAGATCTATTCTTAAAAGCAGAATTAAAGATGATTACAGTAATTATTTGCGTATAACAGAAAATAATCTTATTTCTGATCCTAAGAAGTTTTGGTCCTATTTTAATAAAAACTACTCAACGCCTAACAAAATGTTTTACAACAATATGTGCTTTGAAAATGATCGAGATATTGCTGGGGCATTCGCTAACTATTTTAGTTCTGTTTATCAAACTAGTTCTAGTTACGACAGGAATTTAAGTATTTATGACAATAATGTCTGTGACCTAATTAAGATTGATAAAATTACTTATGATGATGTGATTTTTGCTATTGGTGCTTTAAAGTCCTCTTCAACCGTTGGGGTTGATAATGTACCTTCTTTTATTGTTAAAGGTTGTGCTGATGGGCTAATCTATCCTCTTATTATTTTGTTTAACCTTTCTTTAAAGACAAACAATTTCCCTGATGCTTGGAAGCATACAAAAATTATTCCTGTTTTTAAAGCAGGGAATAAAAATGATTGCAGAAATTATCGCCCTATTGCTATTTTGAGCCCTTTTTCTAAAGTTTTTGAAACAATCATATATAAAAAGCTCTTTTATCAAGTTAAAAATTTAATCTCACCTGCTCAGCATGGTTTTTTCCCCAGACGTTCTACGAGTACTAATTTGTTTTGTTTAAATAATAAAATAATTTCTTCATTTGAAAGTGGTGGTCAACTTGATGTTGTTTATACTGATTTTGCAAAAGCGTTTGATGTGGTTGACTTCGGTATTCTTTTGCGGAAATTGAACTACATTGGCTTTCACATTAATCTTACTGACTGGTTTTTTTCATATTTAAGTTGTCGTATGTTATGTGTTTATATTAATGGTGCTATTTCTGATGATTTTACTAATACTTCTGGCGTACCACAAGGTTCTAATTTAGGACCTTTGCTTTTTATTTTATTCATTAACGATATTTGTGATACTTTTCAACATTGTGATTACCTTCTTTTTGCCGATGATTTGAAACTTTTCAGAGACATTCGTACTACCACAGATGTAACTCTTTTACAAATCGATTTGGATAGTTTGTACCAATGGTGCATTCAGAATAGGCTTTTTTTGAATATTAGTAAATGCAATGTTATGAGTTATAGTCGTAGATCTGAGCCATTTATTCATTCTTATAAAATTGATCAACAATGTTTGTCGCGTCTTGACTTTATTAAGGATCTGGGGGTCACTTTTAGTACTAAGCTCGATTTTACACTACATATTAACAACATCGTTTCTAATGCTTATAGGGTTCTTGGTTTTCTTAAACGTAAGACTAAAGATTTTTCCAATGAGCGAGCACTTAAAACGCTTTATTTTTGCCTTGTGCGCTCCAAACTGGAGTACTGTAGTCTTATTTGGGATCCTTACTACAATAACAAAATTAAAATTATTGAGCAAATTCAATCCAAATTTATTTTTTATCTGTGTTACAGAACCCATAACCATGATTTTTTGACGTATTCATACTCTAATTTATGCAATATTTATCATGTTTCAAACCTTAAGTCACGCCGTGAACTTTTGTGTCTTCTTTTTTTTTATAAAGCACTTAACAATCTAATTGACTGCTCAGATATTATTAATTCTATCCATTTTGCTGTTCCAAATAGAACTCTTAGGAGTCATCTGTGTTTTAAAAATATTTTTACTAAGTTTAATTATGTTGATAATTTTTGTCTTTTTAAATTTTATAAACTTTTTAACTCTCATTGTCGCGCTTTGGATATTTTTAATATGTCTTTTAATAATTTTAAGTCTATTTGTTTTAATATTTTAAATGTGTAATTTAATGTAATTCGTTTGTTGTCTTTTAAAATTTTACGAAAGTTTAATTCCTTGTCGTGTTTCTGATATTTTTAACATATCTTTTAATTGTTTTAAGTCTATATGTTTCAATATTTTGAATGTCTTGCCACTGTAATTGGATTCGTCTGTTGTGCGCAATACTTTAAATAAATAAATAAATAAATAAATAAATTAAGTGGCCTGCTTCAATATCTAGTCATGTCATTTGCATGTTTTTTTATAAGGCATATCTCAATAAGTGTGTGTGTCTGAGATAAGAGAAGTGTCTCCCCCCCTCCCTCCTATTTTCAAAAAAACTGAATAATTTGAAATGGGGGAGGGGGCTCTTAATCGATTTTTTTTTTTTTGAAACAATCTTAAAGAAAAAGCTAGGTTAACATTAGAACTTTGCAAGAATTATAAATTTATTAATAAATGCTTGTCATAATATTTTAGTAGTAATAAATTGCAGTGGGACGCATTTTCTTTGTTTTTTTTTTAATCAAAGAAAGGGTTTAATGCTTCAAGTCAATGGTTTGGTACCTCTATAATATAGCACTTGAAAATCATCATTATACTAAATGCAGTATGGTTAGAAGAAATGAAGAGCAAAACTTTACTTTTCTTGCTCCAGAATAAAAGCAAAAACTGCAGTATTTTGTCATTATTTGACTTCTGTGTTGAATCAAAATTATCACAAAACATTAATTAAGCAATTTTTCCATCTACAAGAAGTTTATCAATGGTTCATTTTCAATTTATTTTAAAATTTGAAATTTGCTATCAAAATAAATAAATAATAAGTATTTTGCGACAAAAAGTAGTATCATAGCTAGGAAAATTTTCTGGACAATGACTTGAAAATTGAAGAAATAATAATTATTTTATAAAATAGGTAATTACTCTAAGAAAAATTATCTCAAATAAACCTAATTTAATACTTATTGTTTATGTATAATTTAGATGAGATATTAATATTGACTATATTTGTTGATAACTTAGAAATTGACAAAAACCCACTTTTGACAAAAACCCGGGTGGGTTTTTGTTGGTGGGCCCACCCAGAAAAACCCGGGCGGGTTTTTCTGGGCTGGGTCCACCTTTGCCAACTCTGATCACAGATGAAAATTGGTTGAAACGGTTGGCCTATTTGGCGGATATTTTCAATTCTCTTAATGTTCTGAATTTAACTCTCCAAGGCAAGGATTGTAATAAGTTTTTTGTGCAAGACAAAATTGAAGCTATGATAATGAAACTTCAGAGATGGGTTCGAAAAGTGGAACAAGATTCCTATGACGCATTTCCTACCTTGCAAGATTTTCTTGAGACCAACGAAGTTGAAATTGATGAGAAAACAGCTGCAACCATAAAAGATCACCTCAAATCTTTGGCCTCTAGCCTCAGGTTAGTTGAAAGTATTTATCTTTCCTTATTTTATGCTAATATTTTAGCAGCCCTTATTGAAAATATTATTGTTCTTAAACGAATGACTTTTTTACAAGCGTTAAATATTTCAAGTATTACGTTCTTTAAAACTAATAATAATAAATAGTAATAATCATATTTCTTAGGAAATTCTTCCCTAAAATTGAGGATGAAATACACTGGATCAGAAATCCCTTTGAAGAAAACTACCTGGCAAAATTGAGATTATCTTCCAGTGAAGAAGACTCGCTAATTGAAGTATCATGCGACCAGACCTTAAAATCGCTTTTTAAAACAACGCTATTAGTCCCGTTCTGGATAAGTGTTCGGCAAGATTACCCAGCTATTGCCAAAATTGCACTGAGACACTTGATGGGATTTTCGACCACTTATCTTTGTGAACGAGCTTTTTCAACAATAGTATTTTTGAAAAATAAATACAGAAACAAATTGAACGTTGAGAGTGATTTGAGGCTGAAATTATCGAATTTCAATCCAGATATTGATGCGCTCGTGAGCAGTAGACAGTGTCAAAAATCCCATTGAGAATCTTTTCACTTTAAATATTTGTTTTTGAAGGATTTCCTTCTATGTGGAAACAATAAAGTTTTATTCGTTTTACAAAAAAAAAAAAAGTCTAAAATCTTGTTCAGTTTCTCTTAATTATTGAAGTATGTGCATATGATTTTTATAAATACGGGTGTCTGTTTGTCATTAGAAGTTTTACTTGTATTGTTGTCAAGTAGTGGGCCTCCAAATTTTTTCCCTAAAATTAGTGTGCCGCACAGCTGAAAAGGTTGGGAACCGCTGCGTTAGAGCATTATTGCATTTCGAAACAAGTAAATTTAGAGTTGTTAGAATATCTTTCTTTAGTACTTGTGGGAGATTAGGATCTTTTGTCTGAATTTTTAACTTATCGCACAACTCGGCAATATTAGGAGAATAGCCGGTCTCTGCAAACCTGTGTGGAATCTGATTTCCAACCCTCAGGGAAATGTTGCAAATCGTCATCGCTAGGATCTGGAATCTCTATGCAGTTGTTTCTTACACTGGAAATGCCTGAACTTGGATTATTTTTAAGAGGTTTTAAACTATGAATTTTATGGATATGCTTACACATTTTGCTTATGTCAGAGCAGTTGATACAAGTGGCTACACAAATCAAAACAATTTGGCTGTATACAACGAAGCAGACAGCGATCAGGCTCCCTACAGGTGTTAATTTAGTGATAGTATATTTTACTGACCTATTAGTTTCTGACCTCACATGCCAAAGATCATGAGCATATTTTGTAACATAGCTATCTGGGATACCTTTACTACGATTATGGCATTGATCATATTCTGGTTTAAATAATAACACAGGTTTCTCGTACAGTACATTCCTTCTATAATCAACATACCTGTCCTGTTCAACTTGTAGCAAAACCTGGATGAGAAAGTCTAAGCGCCTATTAAATCGACGTTCTAAGTAGTTCTTTTTCAAATTACTAAAAAAAGATTCACAATAATTATTCGTGTCAGTATCACAATGATAAAATTTGCGATGACATGCAGCCCATAGCCCAACTCTGTTGGAATATTCAGATAAAAAGTACTGTATAAATTCTTTGCATTTACCTTCATAATTAGTTATGAACTCCCGATGCTTTTCAGAAAACGTGTTCAATTCAGGTTCATTAATTAATTCTTTTAAAACTTCTTTTATCTCCTCACGAACAATTTCATCTTTAACTTTTACAGCCAAATTCCTACTCCGAACTTGCATTACATGAAATTTGCACAATAAATGCTTAATATCACAATTAAATGCAGATTTAAATGCTTTAAAAGTTACCTTGTCATCATCTGTCATAATGCAATTGACTATTAAGTTTTTATTTCTCAAGGCTAAACTTCTGAAAAGACAAAATAAAGTGTGGAAATTTAAATAATTAGTGATGAAAAAAGCAACAGGATAACCTTTACCAAATTCATCTGGGATAATAACTGTTAACAAATAAAAACCGTACACATTTGTATGATGAGTAGAATCAATGCAAAGTATTCTATTACCTGCATTGGCCATCATGTTTTTTTGTTCTTTAGTTTGAAGACCAAAGGCGTAAATTGAATCTTTATCGGGTATACCATCTAAATCTTTGAGACCAAACATTGTGCTATTGAACTGAAGCTTGAATAATAATACTGGGTCATACGGCTCACCTCTTAAACTATGGACTAAACTTATGATGGATTCCTGATCATTTTCAGCATTAGAAGCTCGTTTGTATGATTGTATGCACTTTGTCGACGCTAACTGCTCTTTGGAATATGGTACAACATCTCTATTTTCTCTTGATCCAAATTCGTCTCTCAACATTTTCTCGATCGTTTTAACAGGAATGGATAACCGCAAGCTGGACTTGATTATATTTCGGGCACTTAAACTCATACGATGATGAATGGTATTTGTGAAATTCAAACAGTGATTATGGTTTTTATAATAAAGCACGACTACTTTATTTCCTTCTTCTCGAACAAATTTTGACCGGACAGTCAGACTTTTTCACAGTTTCTTTCGCATTCCGTCTATTCGTTTTTCGTTGCTGAAATTGAGAATCTTTAGAGCTAAGCTGGCAAGAAAAATACATATAATTAGAATCTTTAGATTTTGTACCAGTTATTTTCCTAAAAGAAGTGAGAGTCCTTTTTGATTCTACATCAACCCAATTATAAAAATCTGTAACAGATTCAAAAGACAAAGTAATCAAATCTGTACTCGAATGTGAAATTAAATGTCGGTTTAGATTACCACTGTACTCAAATGTTAATGAACAATTAGGAAATGGACAATTTAAAGACTTACCACTGAACTTGCAAACCTTCTTATGGGAAAAATAGGTCTGTTTACTGTTAAAGCACCTGCTGCAGTCTACACATTTTCGAGGATATAAAGGAGTATTAACAGACAAATCATTCTCTGCATCAATCGAAGTGATATCCAAGTTCATTGCTGTACTCAAAACATTACTTTCATTCATAAGTTCATCTTTCGCTCCTTTATTTTCATTTGCCTCAACTTTATTACAAACATACATGCTAATATAGTTAATATTACTTGAATAATTTTTGCAACTTTTATGATGATGAGAAAATGTAAACTTACTTGAATATACTCTAAGGCATTTTTCACATTGCCGTGGATATTGCACTTTTTGCTCACCCCTAACACAGTTCTTTAAATGTTTCCGAAAAGTATGTTTACTTGAATATACTTTCAGACACTTTTCACATTGTTTTGGGAAATTGTTCACAACCTTCACAATTTTATTTCCTTTATTGCACTTTTTAAAATGTTTAGAAAAAGATGATGATGTTGAATAAACTTTATTACAATTTGAACAAATTTTGGAAAATGTTTTCTTTCCATCTCTCCCACCACCAGTCAGATTAAATAAGGATAAAGATAAACTTTTAGATTCTACCTTTCTTAATGTTTCAATAATGCTTTTATCTCTTCCCGCAGCTTGAAATTCCTTTAAATAAGTGTCAGGTAAGTGAAACTTACCAATGGCAGGAGACATCGCTATTTTCAATTTAATTGCCCTGTCACTTATTTGAGCAGGCATAGTCTGGGTTTCCTGCGAAAAAGCAGAAGTTAAGACAGAGGAAGATTGAAGAGTACAATGTTTAACTACACAAATTAGAGATGATACAGGGCTTAGCATTGCTACCTTACTCACTGAGTACTTTATTAGATCTTTCATTGTGGAAAGTATCTCCAGGTTAGCGGAATGAAGCAGTTTTTCTGCAGGTTCAGGTGACCTTATATTAGCAGGCATCACAGGGAAAGCAACAAGAGATTCTACAGTAGTTGGCTGCAAAGAAATTTGTTTTATATCAGAAATAGGCTGAGTACAATTTACAGGAATTGAAGACGATACAGACTTCACCTTGGTTACCCTTCTTACTGAATAATCTTTCATGGTGTCGGGTTCCTTCAGAATAGTTGAATAAAACAGTTGCTCGGCAGGTTCAGGTGACCTTACAGTAACAGGCATCAAAGCATCAAGAGGTTCTTGGGAAGACTGCAAAAAAGTTGATTTTAAAACAGGACAAGATTTAATAGAATCTACAAGAATAGGAGACGATACAGGCCTTACTGTTGCAGGGATGAGAGTGGGCAGAGAGCAAAAAGGAGAAAAATTAATGCCTAAAGATTTTTTTAACAAGTCGTCATAAAACCTTGCAGAGGTATAACATTCAAAACTTCCAAGGATCCATACACTTCTGAAATGCAAAGCTATGTAGCCCCCCTCCCCATTTTTTTGTACATACGAGAATTTAAGAGGTTAGACTGTATATATCAACCACTGTGAGCAAAACATAATGTAGTATTCTTTGTTCTATTGTTCATATCTGCTATAAAAATATCAGAAAAATGTACACAAAAAGTTAAAGAGTAAGTTAATTTAACAGCTGCAAAATTTAATCACTTTATCATTTTTTGGAAAACATTTCCAAAATGGTCCAAGGACCTTTAGCACGTTTTGCTAGTTCACTTGAAGTGACCCGTGAAATTTTGGAGTTGAAATCATGAAAAGAGCTTTTTATTTTATTTTTTATCATTATTATTTTTTTGTCTTAGCCATTATTTTCAATTTTGATGCTGTTATTATTACTAAGTTTCTCATTAGAATGAACCAAAGCTTAACTTTATTAACAATTTTTAGTTATTTTTAAAGTAAATTTTCTTTTCGAATGTAAACTTTATAAAACAGGACAACTAAGTTAAATTACCCTTGAAATTACTGATTAAAAAATAAGGAAACAAGTGCACAGTTAAATTAAATATTCTCCCCCCAAAAAAATTAATAGCTTAAAAACGGAAGATAAAAAAAAAAGAAATAATTGAAATGAAAATCAAAATTAACAACTCTTAGATAGCATAATTCAAAACATGACTCAAATTTCAAACAAATTCTAACAGGATGCAAAAAGATTTGAAATCTCAAACACGGCATGCATTTTTGGGCAAAGCACGTGCTCTGTTCACGTATGTACAAGTTTCAAAGCATAGTTTCAAAAACACAAAAATGAAAATTTAAATACCTAATTTGAATTAAAGCACAACAGATCAATATTGATATTGAAACCTTGGAGCTTAAATCATAATTTAGCCTTTTTTGTCTCATCCACTATTTTCGATTTTGATGCTGATATTATTACCAAGTTTCTCATTAAAATGAGCCAAATCTTAACTCTATTTACAATTTTTAAAGTAACATTTTTTTTTCGAATGTAAACTTAAAAAAAACAGGACAACAACGTTAAATTACCCTTGAAAATACAGAGAAAATAAGGAAATAAGTGCACAGTTAAATATCTCCCAAAAATACAAAATTAATAGCTTGAAAACGGAAGATAAAAAAATTAAGAAATAATTGAAATGAAAATCAAAATTAACAACTCTCAGATAGCATAATTCAAAACATAGTTCAAATTTTAAACAAATTCAAATTCTAACAGGATGTAAAAAGATTTGAAATCTCAAGCACGGCCTGCATTTTTGGGCGAAGCACGTGCTCGGCTGTATAAGTTTCAAAGCGTAGTTTCAAAAACACAAAAAATAAATAAAAATAAATACAAAGAGGGGACAAAGACAGTTCACAAGTTGTATTCTTTTAGCTTAGCGCATCTTTCCACCCATACCCCTCAGTTTTTGAATTCATCCATCGTAGTTCCACGTGCTATTCGCGGGGGATCGCTATTGGCCGATTAATATAGTGCATCTTTCCTTTCCACCCCCTTCTGCATTTGAATTCCTCCATGGTAGCTCCACCTGCTAATCGGGGGGGGGGGGGGGGGGGGATCGCTATTGGCCGAAAAATAAAATGAATGATGTAATCTCTGACGTATGAGAATGCAGTGATGCGCTCAAATCGTTATTATTTTTCCCCTGAATTTAACAAAATTCGAAAATAAGTCGCAAATAATTGCAAAAAGTCTCAAAATTTTACAAAGTCGTTTTTGGCAGTTTTTTGATCAAAACAGTCGCCTTTAGTCAAAAATAGTCGCAACAGTCGCCAGTGGCAACTCTAAGAAAAAATAGTTAGCGCTGTGAAATTTGGAAAAAATGATTCACTTCCGAGATCCCTGGAAGCAAAACCATCAGGTCTAATTTAAACAAAGGGGTGAAAGGGGAGGAAAGTATAGAATAGCAAACTTCAGACAACCACCCCTTTCAAAAGTAAGATTGTCCTCACGTGCTTTTCTTATCACCGATTCTTTGTTGTTTCATCGGGGCGGGGAAAGAGGGGTCTAGAAGCAGGCGCCTGTTCAAGGCTACCTGCTTATTTCATTGGCTAAGTTTATGAGTTATGACGTCTCGCCGATAGGGAGGCGCAAATGAAGGAGCATGGAGAAATCTCGGCTCCGAATGTAGACAGGAGAAACTGGTTTAAGCCGGAAAAGGAGGATGTTTTTATAAATAAAATACGAAAAGCCGGAATTCCTTCAAAAGCCGGAAAATTCTCATCCCTGCTGTTGTAACCTTTCTCACAGAGTACACCAGTGGTTCTTTCGTGACGACAGGTTTCCTCTGATAAGTCGAATAATGTTGTCCTTTCGCAGGTTCAAGTGATCTTACAGTTCTAACAGGCATCAAAGCAGGGAAAGCATAAGGATATTCTTGGGAGGTTGCCTGCAAAAAAGTTGGTGTTACAACAGAAGGAGGTTTAATACTATCTACAAGAATTGGAGACGATACAGGCCTTACCGATGTAACCTTTCTCACTGAGCACTTTGCTGGATCTCTCATTGTGACTGGTTTCTTTAGAATAGCCGAATATAGTTGTTTCACAGGTTCTGGCGATCTTACAGCAGCAGGATTCAAAGCAGGGAAAGCATAGGGATACTCTCTGGACATTGGCTGTAAAAAAGTTGGTGTTAAAACAGAAGGAGGTTCATTGCAATTTACATAAATAAAATAGGTACAAGCCTTACTGTTGTTATCTGTCTGACTGGGCACTTTACTGGATCTTTCACTATGACAGGCTTGTTCAAAATAAAAGAATAAAGAGGTCGTTTCGCAGGTTCAGGCGACTTCACAGCAACAGGCACCAAAGCAGGGAAAGCATCAGGAGATTCTTGGGGAGTTGGCTGCAAAACAGTTGGTG
This sequence comes from Uloborus plumipes, assembly GCA_038373865.1. Lineage (NCBI taxonomy): Eukaryota > Metazoa > Arthropoda > Arachnida > Araneae > Uloboridae > Uloborus > Uloborus plumipes. The sequence goes on along the minus strand of JAXGGA010002154.1, from coordinate 66,619 downwards.
TTGAAGCAGAAGGAGTTTGAATACAAACAACGGAAATTGAAGATTGTACAAGTCTCACCTCTATCATCTTGCTCACCAAACTCCTTGAGATCAAAGGAACTGGTTGAACAACGCAGGGTTGGGTTTTTGACGTCAAAAACCAGTTTTTGACATGACATGTCAAAAACCCGACGAAAACCCGTCAAAAACATGTTTAAAACTCAAATACAGTGGTTATTGAGATTTTTTATAAACATATAAGGTTCTCATCCTGAAAAATATTAAATAAAATTTATGCATCTTATCAATCAAGTTTAATGAACATTAAATTAATAAATTTAATGAAAATTATTTCTCATTCTTTTAAACTAACTTGTTTTGCCGTGAAAAAAGTTAAATATTAAAACTTAAATCCAGCTTTTAAAGTAGTTTTGTTTAAATGTTTACATAACTATCAATTAGTTATCTTATCAATCAAGTTTAATAAAAATTAAATTAATAAACTTAATGAAAATTATTTCTCATTCTTTTAAATTAACTTGTTATGGAATGAAAAAAAGTTAAATATTAAAACTTAAATCCAAATTTTAGAGTAGTTTTGTTAAAATGTTTTAATAACTATCAATTAGTTATCTTATCAATCCAGTTTAATAAAAATTAAATTAATAAATTTAATGAAAATTAATTCTCATTCTTTTAAATTAACTTATTATGCCGTGAAAAAAGTTACAAATATTAAAACTTACATCCAGTTTTTAATGAAGTTTTGTTTAAATGTTTAAAAACTATCAATTAGTTATCTCAACAGTCAAGTTTAATAAAAATTAAATTAATAAATTCAATGAAAATTAATTCTCATTCTTTAAAATTAACTTGTTATGCCATGAAAAAAGTTAAAAGTATTAAAAGTTAAATCCAGTAAAGTAGCTTTGTTTAAATGTTTTAAAAACTATTAATTAGCTATTTTATCAATCTAAAAATCTTTACATCATTACTTTAACTCTTTCGCTACCAACGGGACATATATGTCCCGCAGTTTCAAATGACACTATGGGCTAAATATGCTGTGTATTATTGTGAATGCATGTCCCGCTGGTATTCCTTGATATCACTGACAATTCAGTGTAATTTTCTTCCTTTTTCAGAATTTTAACAATATTTGCAATATAACTGACATGTATTTCAGTACTTATTTTATTTTTTTCTCAGAAAAAAATGGCAGTGAAAGGGTTAAAGTGATTTTTTTTTTATTTTGAGTAAAAGCAAAACTAAATTAATTATTACTCAGTGTACAAATCTGCTAAATATTTTGATCAAACTATTTTATTTTGTTATTTATTAGTTAAAATTTATTATTTCAAATTAAAATTAAAAAAATCACTTGTAAAAATTTATTAAGTATACTCAAGACACACAGCACTTAATTAATGTACCCACTTCATTTTTAAAATAAAAAAATCTGTTACAGTAATTCCTCGAAGCAATAAAGCCATATTCAAAAGCCATATGTTTGATTTTTTAAAATGCTAGTTACCATTATTTACTCCCGAGCCCTTCAATTATGATTAGGATTGCTTATTACACTTTATTTTAATAACCTAAAACTGCAAAAGTTTACTTCAGTGTCTGAAATCAGAAATTGTCAAATTCATTTGAAAATGTATGGGTCATTCCACGTCAAATCAACCCAAAAAATGAGATTTTGACACCCATAGTCTCAGATTTTGCTGAAACTTGGCATAATTGTTCCTTTTATAGAGTTGAGAAAGAATGCAAATTTTTTTTTGCTCTATCTCAAATGGTTTAAATTTTATGGAGGGTCAAAGTTTTTGAAATTTCACGATTTTTGCCGATGGCGCGTAGGAAAACCAATTCGCGTTTATGCAGAAAATAAATCATAACTTCCATATTTACCAACCAATATTGATGATTTTTTTTTTCAATGTACCTGATTATGCAAGAGTTATAGAAAAAATATAATTTTCTAAGTAGGTATCTATAAAAAAATATGAAAAATTCCTGAAATACTATTTAGTGTTTTTTTTTAACCAAGTATAGAGCTTTACTTAAAATGAGATATCTCCAAGAGGGTAGTAAATAATCCCAAAATTTTTTTTATATTTCTGATCTAAAAGATGCATTTTATCACACAAAAAAATAACTTTGGTGGTTTTTACACTCCTACATTTAAATTTAGGGCATGAAACATTTTTTTTAAGATAGCAATATGAAAAAAAAAAAAAAAACCTTTAGCACCAGCCTTGCTCTTGAAGGGTAAAAATCTGACTAATATTATGCAGTATAGTCCAGAACACACCCTTATCTTGAATACACATCATAAAATATTAAAAATTACAATACAAAATTTTAATTCCAAAATTAGATGTAATGATAACTTATTCAATAAACACATCGTTGAAATGAAAATCCTCGAAAACCTACCTCAAGGAACATACATAATATTAAAATATCTTTTAATTGTACATACATGAACTAGTAATTTCAAAAATTAAGCTAGCAGTAAATAATCCCTCCATTTCTTTTTAATTTTTATAAGTGATCTAATGTATTTTAGAGCATAAAAAGAGATCATATTTGTAGTTTTACACTTCAGTCATTAATTTTCTTTACTTTTAAGATATTGTTTAAACTAACTTTTTCTCTAGAAATTTTCAAACCCAAAATGAGAATTAGAAAAAAGAAAGAAAATAACAGTGATATAATAGGATAAGACATTGTCCCTTACACACACACACACACACTCATCATCCCCCACTTTTCATCAAGTCATAAATAAGAGCTCCCCTCCTCTGGCACTTCTCAGTGCTGAATGAAAATAAGCAAAGTAACTAAAATCCCTTTGAGAGGCTGTTAGCTCATTGATGAAACAGGTGTGAAGCCTTTTTTGAAACAGAACACATTGCCTTGACTTGTTTATACATGTGTGGTTTGAGATTCTGCAGTTGCATATGGCTCTGATGCTTGGGGGTTCTCCCATTTCCCACCCATGAAACTTTGGTAAAAACAGAAGAACACTGCCTTAACCAGTCATTCAGTCAACTGTTGCTGGAGTAACACATACAATTGAGTTTTGAATTCATGTTCTGATTCTGATTTCCTATTAGTGTATGCTTTAGTTGTAATTATATATGTGAATATTTTTTGTTCTAATATTGTTATTTAAAAAAAAATGGAGAAGTGCAGTGTTGGAGAAGTTACTCAGAGTGATTGTCATTTGTTTAGTTTTGTCAAGAAAAAGGACACAAAGAGTATTACTAATCTCTCTGAAACTGAGTTAACTCTATTGAAATTAAGAATAGATACAAGCAACGAGTTAAAAACTATTTGTCTTCATCATCAATGTGTATATTTGCAAAAGTATGAATTTTTACAAAAGTATTGTTGTGATCCTTTTCGAATACACAAGACTTCCATTCAGAAAGGACTTCGTGTTGTATCTTTAAAGCAAAGTAGATTAATTTCAGCAAAGGGTTGTCAAGTGAAACCAGGACAGAAACTTTGTTCAAACTGCAGGAACAAGTTTTCTCAACTGAATGATGATATTGAGGAAAACAGTGAAAGCCGAAATTCCACCGAAGAAGAAGATGAAGGATTGAATCCTAATGAATTAAAAAATGTACAAAAAAAAAGATCAATTGAGGAACTGAATTCTTCTTTGCATGATATTGGATGCTCCCCAATAAAATTACATGCACTTGGTGAACATAGCAAATCATCCTACGGCAAAAAAAGCTACAGAGAGTGCACGAAACTGTAAAAGAAAAAATTGAAAATGTTCTTGAAGTTAATTTGCCAGAAGAAAAAGATGATCCAGAAAAAGATGCTATGCAAAAATCCAAAGATCTGGACAAACTAATTAACATTATTAAGGGTGAGTTAAGTGATGCTCCAAAAAATAAACAAATTAAAATGCTGACAATTCCAGCTGCATTGATGTGGTCAAAAAGAAAAATAATAGGGACTTTCAATGCTTCTGATTACTCAGTTCGCAAAGCACAAAGACTATTTAAAGATAAGGGGTTTTTAGCAGAACCAGAGCCAAGACATGGGAAAATGTTAAGTCCTGAAACTATAGAGTTAGTAGAACAGTTTTACCAGAGTGACGAACATTCCAGAATTCTGCCGGGAATGAAAGATGTTGTAAGCGTAAGAAAAAAAGTTTACGAAAGAAAGCGTTTAATTTTGTGTAACCTCAGGGAGATGTATTTAAAATTTAAGTTAAAGTACCCAAACATGAAGATAGGTTTATCAAAGTTTTGTTCTTTAAGACCAAAGTGGTGTGTTTTGGCTGGTGCTAGTGGCACACATTTAGTGTGCGTCTGCACAATTCACCAAAATGTAATTTTACTAATTAAGGGGGCAGGAATTATAGAAGATTATAAAGAACTTATGTCATTTGTTGTTTGCCAGGACACAAAAAGGGAATGTATGCTTCGACATTGTGATGAGTGCCCGCCAAAAAACCACCTAATCCAATTTTTAGAATCAAAATTTGAAAATGAAGACGTTGTTGAATATAGTCAGTGGGTTTCCACGGATCGTACTGAAATGATAAGATGTTCAAGCTCAGTTACTGAATTCATTGATTTATTAGTTACAAAATTGAACAAATTAATTCCACATGCATTCATAGCCAAATCACAAGCTTCATTTTTTAAAAATTTGAAAGAAGAAGTTTCATTACATACTGCTGTAATATCAATGGATTTTAGTGAAAATTATGGTTTCACAATACAAGACGAAGCTCAAGGTTACCACTGGACCTCACAGTCTTGTACCATTCATCCTGTCATGATACATTAGAACAATCCAAGCAATGAAAAAATACTTCCTCACTTTGCATAATATCAGATGATTTAAAACATGATGTAGCTATGGTCCATAAAATTCAAGAAATAGTAACAATATTTATTAAAGCAAAATATCCTCAACTTACAAATGTTCACTACTTCAGTGATGGATGTGCTGGGCAGTATAAAAATAAGTTCAACTTTGTGAATTTGTGCATGCACGAAAAAAAGATTTCCAACTTCAAGCTCGGTGGTCATTCCACGCAACTAGTCATGGAAAAACAGAATGTGACGGAAAAGGGGGTACTGTTAAATGTGGAGCGAGAAAACATTGTTATCAACGAGAGCTAGGCAAAGAAATATTGACAACAAATGAGCTTTTTGAGTTTTGCAAATCTAGCTTTAAAAGCATTCACTTCCAATTGATTTCTAAACAGGAAGTTGATTTAACTCGCCAGACTTTAGAGAATCGATTTAAATTAGTTGAAACTCTTCCTGGAACAAGAATGTTCCACAATTTTCGACCAATAGATGATTTAGGAAACATTGAAGCCAGAAGAATAAGTACTGATGAAAAACCAGCTCTCACTTTCAATTTGTACAACAAACAGCAAATTTCAATCGTGAAAATAGAACAGTTATTTTCTGGATGTTTCATTGCAAGTATGTATGACAATTTGTGGTATTTTGGCAAGGTGAATGAGGTAAATGAAGAAGAAAAAGATGTCACTAAGTTTTATGCATCCTCATGGACCTTCACCATCTTTTTTCTGGCCCGAGAGGAAGGATATTTGTGCAATCCCTATCCCTCATGTCCTAGCAGTTGTGGAGCCCCCTAAAACAACAACTGGAAGAACTTACCACTTTTCTCGAGACTGCATGAAAAATATAAATTCAGTTTTTCAAAATACTTTTTCTCCTGTCTACAACTAAAAGTGCTTCTAACATTATGTACATTCCTTTTGGTAAGTTTTTAATGTTTACTATTTTCATTAAAGAGCGTTATCAATGGATGTTCATAATTGCATCTAATTTTGGAATTTAAAATTTTTGTTGTAATTTTTACTATTTATATCATGTGTATTCAAGATAAGGGTGTGTTCTGGACTATACTGCATAATATTAGTCAGATTTTTACCCTTCAAGAGCAAGGCTGGTGCTAAAGGTTTTTTTTTTTTTTTTTTTCATATTGCTATCTTTAAAAAAATGTTTTATGCCCTAAATTTAAATGAAGGAGTGTAAAAACCACCAAAGTTATTTTTTTGTGTGATAAAATGCATCTTTTAGATCAGAAATATAAAAAAAATTTTGGGATTATTTACTACCCTCTTGGAGATATCTCATTTTAAGTAAAGCTCTATACTTGGTTAAAAAAAAAAACACTAAATTGTACTTCAGGAATTTTTCATATTTTTTTATAGATACCTACTTAGAAAATTATATTTTTTCTATAACTCTTGCATAATCAGGTACATTAGAAAAAAAAATCATCAATATTGGTTGGTAAATATGGAAGTTATGATCTATTTTCTGCATAAACGCGAATTGGTTTTCCTGCGCGCCATCGGCGAAAATCGTGAAATTTCAAAAACTTTGACCCTCCATAAAATTTAAACCATTTGAGGTAGAGCAAAAAAATTTTGCATTCTTTCTCAACTGTATAAAAGGAACAATTATGCCAAGTTTCAGCAAAATCCGTGACTATGGGTGTCATGACTGGGTTGAAGTGATGTGGATTAACCCGTATTTTAATTATCAATATCAAATTTAAACATGTTTTGGACAGAAATTTAGGTTTTTGACACTTATGTCAAAAACCATGTCAAAAAGTGGTTTTTGACATGACGGTAAAAACCACGGTTAAAACCTCCGACTGTCAAAAACTTGCCAACCCTGGAACAACGGCAGGTTGAGCTGGAACTGCTACGGGATTAATCCTCTTCAGGGTTTGAACAAAAAGGGCTGCCAGCTTGTCATTGCCACTTCGGTTGAGATGAAGACCATCCCGTCCCAAAAATGCTTCCCATGAGGTATCAGACCTGCAAAAGAAAAACGCTTCTCGATCTTGGCAATATTGATCAAGATATTTATTTGTGTAGTGGATTCGGTGGTCAGCACCTCTACCTGCAGTGAAGAGTTCATACGATCTCGACCACTCAGGAAAAAGTTTGTACGACGAGGTACAATTGCACTGACAACCACCTTAACGGGATTCAAACGTTGTATTTCCTTAAATAAATGATCATACTTACGAGTACAAGCCTCATAAGTACATGACCTTTGACTAATGTTATTAGTCCCAACATGAACTAAAACACAATCAAAGGTATCATTTATTAAGGAAATACGCCGAGTGATTCCCTGAATAGTTTGACCTGGAAGGGAAATGAAACTTACTTTATGATCAGATAATTCTTTGACCAAATGTTGTTCTAAATATTTAATCATCGAATCGCCAATATTGAGTAATTTCATGATTAATCTACAAACTATCAACTAAAGTATAAAATTTATAAACTATGTTAAAACTAAGAGTATAAAGTTGAGTATTTTAAAAAGCTATTCACTAATAAATAACAGTACAAATTTAAAATGTTTATGAAGCAAAAAAATCACCAAAACAGCAAGTTAACTTCAATCATTCACATCAGCAAACCTACAAAGATAAACATGGTTTTAATTCTGTGATACTAATTTTTATAAAAAAAAAAGTTTTGTAAAAACTGGCAAAGAATACATGCATATTGCATCTTATAAACTCACTTCAGGTTTAGAAATTTTACATTAAAAGCATCTTAAAATGTGAAGCAATCGTTTTTTCTACTATTGCAAAAAAAAAACTTTTTATACATTAGCCATCACTAAATGACTGCAAATTCACCATTGAATCTGTATCAATGAATCATGGTGCAATAATGACCTCCATTTTTTTTTTAGGATTTAATTGTGATTGCATAATAACATTGCTATAATACATTAGATTAATTATTTAAAACGCAGTATGTATACCTTTGTAACAAAACCAAGCATTTGATAAAAAAAACAACAAAAGAACTGAAAAAAAGAGGAAAAGGGAAATACTTTATTTTTGCATCAATCAATACATAAAAACAGGGTGTAAAAAAATCAATGATTTTTTTTAAAAAATCAAAAAAATCGGATTTTTTTGATTTAAATCAGATTTTTTTGATTTAAATCGGATTTTTTTGATTTTTTTTTTAAAGTTAGAAATTTCAGTTATTAATTAATTTTTATTTATGAACAACTTGCTTTTAAGTTTTTAAAAATACAAAAACACCTTTGAAGTAAAGCTTCACCATTAATAAACCCAGAAAAGTGTTAGGAGCCAATCTGAAAATAATCCTGTCTACTAGCTAGGATAAAAATCAAATGGGGCAGGAAGCTCAACCCAATGCTCACTTCATTCAGCCCCCCCCCCTCTTTATTTTGCTTTTGTTTTGTAACGTTGGAATATATTCCATTTCAGCCACTAATAAAGACTGCTCCCCCCCCCCAGTTGCTAATGCAAGGCATAGAAAAATCATCTTCTCTTTGGCTGTTTTTGTTTTTTCTTTTCACTCAAAGTATATCACACACATTCTATCATGTCCCTCCCCCCTCAATTTACTCTTTGCAACACCTGCCCTGCACCTGCATGTATTTTCTTTATTTCACATATTAGACAACAAATAGCACTATTTGTGCATACATATTATTTGGACTGCAACCTTCCAGCATGTGTGCAGGGGGGATGAGTAGGATTACTTTTCCATTTAATTAGATGGAAATCAAAGCTCTAAAAGAAAATGGTGAAAATAATGAAATTGGGATTGTCCAAGAGAATTTTTTAAGGATTAAAATAAAAAGTGATTTAAATCAATGATTTTTTTTAAAAAATCAATTGATTTAAATCACGATTTAAATCACTGATTTAAATCAATTGATTTAAATCAATGACACCCTGGTATTTAATAACAAAAAATGAGAACAATCAGATTCAAACTTAAGAGAAGTATTAGAACACTTCACATGTTGAAAATTCCCACTCAGTGGTTGGAAAAACTACATTTATTTTGTAGCGAACTACAACTACAACTACTTTGTTACAAATGTAGTTAACTACAACTACAACTACTTTCTTTTAAATGTAGCGACTACAAACTACTTTTGAATTGTAGCCGCTACTTCGCTACTTTTTAAAAAAAAAATAAATAAATAAAAAGCCATACACTGTTTGAGGATTGACCCGAAAAGTTCGAAAAGTGGTTTACATTAATAAATTAACTCATTTGAATATGGGATAGAACTAAGAACTGTCTCTGAATTTATTTGTTACTTTTCCTTTTTGTTCCTTTTTTTGCTAAAATTTGTCCGTTTTAGATTTTTTTACAATTTTTACGAATATTCGCCACAAGAAATGATTCAAAAGTTTAAAAAGAATTCAACCTTCATTTTTTAAAAAAAAAATCCTGCCAGGGAATATTTAGAAACATGAAAATTATTTCAAGGAGTATAAAAATTATGATGTTAAATAAACCAATGACATCAAACAGATAGAATTTAGTCAAAATTATGTATTTAAGGGGATCAGCTCATATTTTTATAGTTCTTATTTCTCATTGCTTCCGCTGCTGTACTCGTGCAAGATTTGCACCAGTCAGAGTCAATTAAACCTTTCTTCTCTTTTTTTTTAATTTTCTCATTCATTTATTTTTTTTTAATTTAATTTAAAAGTAGTTTCCAGAAATCGCTACAAACTACTATTTTTTTGTATCGCGCTACTCACTACTCTACTTTTTTAAAAAAGTAGTGCGCTACACTACAAACTACTAAAAAATGTAGCTACTACAGTAGTTTCGCTACTTGTAGCGCGCTACTTCCGACCACTGTTCCCACTCTTAAGCCTACAAAGACAAACATGGTTTTGACTGTTCAACATCGAATTTTAATCCAAAGTGCTCAACTTTGAAAATAAAATTAGTTATGCTACTTTGAGTAACATGCACTTGTTAAGCAAAAGAATGATGATTAAATGGTTTTGTGAAATTTACGATCTGTAGATTACACATATTAGGGATACCCAATGGATCAAACGCGACTTATTAACAGTTAAATCATATTAGAACAAAACTAACATTAACGTCAATTGCTTTAAATATTTAAATACCTAAAAAAAAAACCCCACCTCGTAACATACACTACCAATCTCTACTTGCTTAACATAGCAGTTATTAATTGTGATTAATCAAAAATAATACACAATAAGGGCGCGTTCAGAGTACGCGCCCGAGCTTCCCGGGAAGCTCGGGTTCTTCCCAAAGCGTTCAGAGCTACCATTTGGAACGCCCGAGCTTCCCAAATGCTGTCCAGAGTACACGCCCGAGCTTCCCGGAATCAAGCACAAGCAGCCCAGGAAATTTAGCTGGGCAGATAAGTCACGTGTTTGGGCGCTTAGCAAAGGATGATGCTCATTGGCTGAAATTTATTGCTCTTTCGTCTGCTAGGATTTACGAAGAGTGACTAAAACAAAATCTTGAAAATACACACACAATGGTAAAAAATACGCACGCTATTCGCTGTGATGAATCTGAAAAGATATACTTCCTTGAGAATCGGTCATTGCAGGAACAATACTGTCAGATAAGCGAGATCGATGAAATTCTTTACTTACTGTTAGGCCTATTTCATCGTAAATTCCTTCACTTAAAATAACATATTTCTCATTAAATTCGATCAGTCATTTCGATCCCACGCTCAACCATGGCGGTAGATGAACAATAATTGTTGCCAAGGTTAAGAATGGTATCATTTTGGGCCAAAATATAGGAGCAAATGCAGGATTGTTCCTGCATTGACCACCGTGTTCTGCTGTTGTGTCCGCCATGTTGTTCCCGAACGGCACAAGTGCTGTCCAGGCCACAACTTCCCGGGCTCGGCCCGGGAAGTTATCTATGACGTCACGGCTTAAACGCCCGGGCGGCCCGGGCGAATACTCTGAACGCAGCCTAATTGTTCGTTTTAACCTGTATTCAATACCCAAACACAAAATGAATGCATGTAAAAGGTGAATGAGCAGATTCAAATGACTTAAATTACAAGAACAACGAACATCAAAAATGAAACATAAGTTTCACTATTTTTTAATAATCATATGGATAACAAATATAAAATTCTTACCTTGCGAAGTTGATCTTCAACGTGGAATTCGTTTAATTAATAAACAAAATAATCAAAATGTAAAAGCAGCTGAAAAAAATGGCTTCCTTCCGGAAAAGAGCACACAGCACGAAAGCCGAAAGCATTATTATTTAACTGACGTCAATTCTAAAAGCCAACGCCAAATGTCGGTTACATCAAAGGATGGACAACTCCTTTGGAACGCCGAGTTGTTGCTTTGTTCTCTAGGTCAGTCTTTCCGATTTTGTGTAACCCCGCTCTCCTTACAAACACACGAATCACAACCATGGAGATAGAAGAAGGAGAGAAATTTCCTACGTGTGGCAACACCTAAAAACGGCGATAAAATTTCACTTTTCCGCCAGGATCGCTGCAATCTTTACTGTAGACGTTGTTATGGGCAACGAGACGGCGGGGTGCCAAGCTACTGCGGAAACAAATTCAGCTCATGTGTTTGTTTCTTCCGAATTTTTGTTCTCAAGTGAGTTAAAAAATGCAGCTTTGACTTTTGAACAGAAAAAATACCCTCCTGAAAACAGGTTTCATGTGTACACAAATGGTTAAACTGAAGATGTAAAAGAAAAAATGCTGGTGCGAGAACTTTCAGTGTTAGCTATCTGGTTGGAAAGCATTGTGGCAATTTCGACGGTACATAGCGACTATGTCATTTGTAATTGGAAGCTTAAAAAACAGTCATGAATGCAAAATTATGTTTCTAATTGATTAAGAAGTAGCTGTTTTGTCACCTACAAATTTAAAGTGATAAAAATCTAAGTCCATTTCTGTGAAATGAAACTTTTTCAGCGGGGAAAGTGTGGCCTTCCGATGGATTTCAAATCATTGTGACACGTCGGAAATGAGCAGGCAGATCACCTTATCAACTTGTCAAGGCTTAATCTCTTTTCACTCAACCACATTCTGCCTCTGTGTAACATTTAGCGAGTTGTTCATAGCAAGCTAAAAATTTACAGAATTTCTTCACATAACAATGCAGCTATGCATAGATGCATGCTTTATCTCTTTTTCCATATGTTAAAAATGCGCTTTTAGAAAAGAAATGGCATATGGTTTCTTTAATTCTTCATAGATGTGTCAGTAAAAAAAAATATTGCCTAGTTTATCCAAGTAAATTTTAAATCATTTTAACTTTTATTGAGAAATCGGGAAATATTTAGCAACTCGCTTGTCTAACACCATGAATGACCCACAAGCATTTACATACACAATACATGAAAATTTATTAAGTTTGTATAGAATTGTAAAAAATCACTTCTAAAAAATCTCATCTGCTGAATAAGAAACTGATGTTAAGTGAAATAAAACAAATACTGAAAATACATTTGTGAAAAAAAGACTTATTTACATCAACTCGCGTTTCTGATTTGCATACAATTTCAAAATACAAGTACACTAACACATAATTCAAAATAATTGTGAATTGTATAATCATTTTGACGAGATGATACTGTAATGAATATTTAAGTGTTAAAGAAAAGAGGTGTCTCACGATTTTGGCTATGGTTGTAAATTTTAAGATCCCCTTCCACATATGTTCAACACAAGGCTTTATCTCTTTTTTCATATGTTAAAAATGCACTTTTAAAAAAGAAATCGCATAGGGTTTCTTTAATTGTTCATAATGTGTCAGTTTAAAAAAATATTGCCTAGTTAATCCAAGTAAATTTTGAATCATTCCAACTTTTATTGAGAAATCGGGAAATACAGTAACCCCTCGTTATATTGCGTTTTTCGGGGAACGAGAAAAAAGCGCGATATAACCAAGGTCATTAAAAATAGTTTTCTTTCCAGCATACAAGTAAATTATACGTACACATACATAAAAATTCCTTTATTCGCCTTGAAATCTTGAGTTTTATCTGGAAGCATTTTTTAGTTGTGCGCAGCTTCATCAGCATTATAGATTTGCTCATCTACCAAGTCTAGCTCAACAATTTTTCGATTCAATTCACCAGGAAAACATGCTGCTGCTGTATCATCGGCCGATTGTTTTCCCCCGCAAATTTGTAATTGGCCTATACCGTGTCTTTTTTGCCACAAAATAAATGAGACAGAGACCTTTTCCGAGCACCTTACATATTTTCTCAAAAACGGTTTCGAACTAATAGTTTTTTTTTGGGGGGGAGACAAAAGAAAAGAGCGATATAAAGAGGCGCGATATAACGAGGGGCTACTGTATTTAGCAATTCTCTTGTCCAACACCGTGAATGGCCCACAAGCATTTACATACACATGGTAGAGGATTGAACAGCTTATTCAAAAAAAAAAAAAAATCACAGGAGCTAGAAGAGTTTATTGTGAAAACTTAAAATGAGACTTAGGTTTTAAAAGAAAAGAGAAGGGGGTGGGGAGGAAACACCAATTTTGAAAATATTTACTTTTTAGGGCTTGAAATTAAAAAAGGGATCTTACGCCAATATTCCAGCACAAAAAAGGAAATAAAATCAACCATGAACTAAATTGCAACATCTGATGATGTTTCTTTCATTATGATATATTGAGTTAATAAAATGCTCAGTATTGGTGTATATGTACGCTATGGACTTTAAAAATATTAAAAGTGTTCGAATTTTTGTCCTGATACTTTTGTTATATTCTGTCATGATTTCTTCTCAAAGCCAGTACCCACGACAATGTCTGAATATGGCTAAACTGAATACACTATGTTATGTTCCACACTTCATTACAAGAAAAAAAAAACAATATTATAAGCAATTCATTATTATGAACTTGTTGCGCACTCCAGTATCTTTCATAATTTGATTTAATACCCTTCTTTTTAGTCACCTAAATGGCTAACATTAGTATACCATAGGGTTACATTCATTATAAACGCATTAATCCAGTACTCATTCTCCCTTCAAATATTTTTTTAATTCACAAAAATTAATTTTTGCAAGGTTTTGTGAACTGATATTTACTGTGTGTAGGCTTAATGTGCGTGCAAGCTTTTTCATTCAAAATATCAATTGATTTTAACTTACTACTTATTGGTACAATGGAAGGCGGTTAATTGAATCAGCCGCTTTAATGCATCAAATTGTCAAAAACAAATCAAAATCCAGCCTCAGTAAATCAGCTACATTATTGAATCAGACGTTTTTTTTTAATCAAAACTATTCAGAACAAACATGATTAATATAAGTGGCGGCCACTGTTGTACTTTTTATAACATAAATAATAAAATACTCTTAACGATGAAAAGGAAAATTAAGACACTTGTTGAATTTACTATTTTATTCACCCCCGCCTTCTTGAAATGTATGTAAATTTTCGTCTGGAAACTAAGTACAGTATGTTCCTCTTGATTTTAAAAAATGCGTTGTTTTAAATCAACTTTTCCAGCATTTGGCAAGAACCGTAAATGATATAACTAACAAAATGTGCTCCAAAACTCGAACAGGAATAATTTTCTGCAGTTAGATTATATGAACTGCATATACAAATCTGTACCTCAGAACCAGACTAACGTAAGTCCATTTTCGTTATTTTTCGGCAGAGGGGAAAACGATGTATTCGACAATCGTTTTTCCCCTCTACCGAAAAATGACGAAAATGGACTTACGTTAGTCTGGTTCTGAGGTACAGAAATATACTCTTGAAAAATCTGGAGTGCTAAGTATAGCAAGTTCAAAGTGTTTTTATTAAAAACATTCATTATGTACTTTCTGCACATTTGTTTAGTTCTTAGCACAAACTTGAGTAATAACCAATGAAATGTACTCTTAATAGTGCAAAAATAAAAAAAATGAAATAGGATTGAGAAAATATTATCATGTGAAATAAATTTCAGAAATTGAAAACCATCAGTGGCTGAGAACTTAACACTGGCAATAAGTAGGTTAGGAAGAAGTTTACTGCATGTTCTTATATTAAATTCTAGTTTATGTATTCTTGGCAAATAATTGCTTTTAAATTAGCCTTTACATGTTTATTTTTGAAAAAACAATTTAAAGGGATCAAACTGTACATTTTAAGGTAGAGTTTTTGAAACATATTAAGCAGAACGCTAGTGAACAGTTATCTAACAGTTTCATAGACCTTCTGACGCATCCAAGGTTTTGTATTTAATTGCTGAGTTCATTTGTTCGGTGATTTTTTTTCACTTTAATGTAACTATTAGTTTTATTTAATGGACTGCTTTATTTAAAAACAACATTATTGATTTCGGCAACATTTGACCAGAAAATAAATGCTTTGCTGTTTTGACTAGTTTGGTGAAACATTTTCGAAATGAGCTGTGCCACCATTATTTGGGCTTTTATTAACTTTCTTGGTTTATACTACACTTGGTTTTCACATGTGTGGATCCAGAGGTGGAGGGGTGTGACCTCTTCCTTAAAGGGCCAAATATTGCCTTAAACTGCATTTTTGGACTTATATTTCAACAATATTGCAAAATAGCCCCGGTTCTCACATGAAAATTGCACTTTGACCCCTCCCTTTCCAAAAATGACCCCCCTCCCTTTCCAAAAGCTTGATCCTCCCTTGGGTTCCCAAAATGATCCACATGGATCCCCACGGGTTCACCAGCCTCGATGTCATTTAAGCAAGTTATACAAACATTTAGTCATTCTATATGTGCAATATAGTGTCCAACGCAATTTTTACCGCACATTTTTTTCTTTTTTGAAATGCTAAAAACATTGCATTTCTTTCCTAATTTTGGAACTATGCCTAGATGAATGGTTCACGAGCAACGGACAAAATCTGGTAAGGATCCACGGAGGAAAAATATTTGGGAATCTCTGGTGTATTCAAAAGCATGACTTGTTTCCGCTGAAATTTATTCTTTCATCATTACTTCAGAAAGATTTATGCATCACGATGCATTAAGAATTTTAGAAGCTGTTTTTTTAGTAGCTTATTGTGAAATAAATACTTGTATGTTTTCATGTTACACAAAACCAAAATGAGTAAGTTCATTATTTATACGGATTTAATACCAGGCTTACCCAATCACATTAGAAGTTTTTCTTCATTTTACAATTGTCCACTGTTTACGGACTAATATTTTGGACAAATAGAGAGGGAAACACCATTAAGTGATCTGATGATTGAAAATATCCTCTGCAAAAGTATTTCTTCATATAAAAGAGGTGACGAATAAATCTGACATTCCTTAGAAAAAATGTTGTCGCTACAAGGATGAATAATGTGTCATCTATTATGTATCATATTACCCAGCGCGTTAGCCAGCATGCCGGAAAAAGTGAGGTTGACCAGCAGCCTAAAAATTCTCATTTTTCGGCATGCTGGATAATTCAAGATTCATTTTGCAACAAAATCAAAGAAAATTTCTACTCTCAGTTTCAACCGCAAAGCAAACCAGTGCTAGGAAAAATTATAATAAATTCCCAAAGTAACCTCTTTCTCAAAAACAAACCAATAAATTGCAAGTTTCCAAGATGAAAAAAATCGTAGTGGTTTGATATCTTGTTATAGTTTATTAATATTTTGAAAAAATTAAACTGTTTAATATAATACTGTTTTCTTCGCTGAATCGGGTAACGGATAAACGAATACCCGCTCATACAAATAAAACATCCAGGAACCAATACCATAGATGCAATGTTAAAGATCACCGCTTAAACAAATATCTCGCTTAATCAAATAATATTTCTTGAAATCGACAGTATTCGTTTAAGCAGGGCCAACAGTTCTTTTAAAATGATCTATTCTGTTGTGCGAAGCAGAAAAGGTGAATCTGCAGCTGAGCTCAAAATGAGAAATCATTTTTTAAAGTTTTATTCCGCCGTGTATATCATTTAGATGCTACTTTTTTAGAAATTTTATTTCAATATTCTTATTTACAAAGCACCATAAAACAAGGTATTTAGGTTATACATATATGTGTTACAAAGAATTACCAGCTGACAATAATTCACTTGTGGTTGTAAAACTTGTGCAGATAAGACTTATGTGCTTAGGACTCCGGTGTAGAACTTACATAATTTTTTAAGTTGAATATGCATTTGTTATCGTATTAAATAACTTCTTTCTTACCTTGGTTTTTCTGGCATGCCGGAAAGGACCAGGCAAGGGTTATTGAAAATCTGGTGACACACAAATTTTGCAGCATGCCAGCTAATGCTAAGTAATATGATGGTATTTTGTAACATGAATTCTATTCCTCGAATTCTGTACGCCTTGTAGCAGGCAATCCATTTCAAATTTTTCCAGGGGTGGGGGTCAAAAGGGTTTAAACTCCTAGCAAATTTCCTCGAAAACAACAAAAACCACTCCCACTTATATGAAAATACATTGATTTCACAAAGCCGGATGAGGGGGTATTGACCCCCCCCCCCCCAATAGACTTAGGTATTAAATTCACAGAAATTATGCACTTACTTATTTTGATTTGTATAATATAAAGTATAGAACACATACATTTTGCGGCATGTCGGCTAATGCTAGGTATTATGATGGTATTTTGTGACATTAAAACCTTTTGGTATGTTATGTGTCAACAAAACTCTTGAAAATGTGGCGCTATTCACAAATGAAGTAACATTTTGGGGGAGGAAAGGGTTTCATGAAATTGTGAGTTAGTGACAAGAAGGAAGGTGGGGAAACAAGAAGTGTGACATTGCATATTTTATAGAAATATGTTTCTGAAAAGTAGTGTGACATGTGACAAATGGGTAAGGGTTAAAGAGAACTGCGACACTTTGTTTCAAAGGGGTTTAAAATATTGGGAAAAAGCGAGATTTATGAACAGCTCCTAAGCAATTTTCAATACATTTTGCACCATACAATTTTTTCATGTTGAACATATAAAACAGTTTGGATTTGAAAAAAAATTTGCAGCCAGAATTTACTTAACTGGTAAAGAGTGGAGGTCATAACAGTAATTATTAGTAAATATAGGAGTTAAAATGGATTGCATCGCAATTTTCATTTTTTTTTTAAATTATAAACTACGGAAAGGTATGCTTTGAAAATGCAGGGATGGGGGTAGGGGAGTTACCTCGAATTCTATACACCTTGTCACGCTTCATTTCAAATTTTTCCAGGGGTGGGGGTTCAAAGGGTGTAAAATCAAAGCAAATTTCCTCGAAAACAACAAAAACCACTCCCACTTATATGAAAATACATTTTTTTCCCAAAGTCGGGAGGGGGGCGTAATGCCCCCCCCAATAGACTTTGGTATTAAATCCACAAAAATTATGCACTTATTTATTTTGATTTGTATAATATAAAACATACGAACATTTATTTCATTAAAATAAAATTGAAAAATTGCCGAACGAAAAAAATTAACCTTTAAACAAATTTATCGAAGCAGAAAATGAGGACGTCAGTTTATTTGAGAAAAAATTTGCAAGGTAAAGCTAAGTTTCGCGAGAGAAAGTCCATTTTATATATATAATCTATTTTAAAACGATTATTGCTCATTTGCTCTTTATTACCCCGAATCCAATTACGCTATGATTCTCCGAAATAAATATCTTTTAGTGCGAAGTAATAGAAGTATGTAATTACTAGAGTCTCAGCATAATAGAAATTTACGCGAATGACACGTAAATTCTCAAACCACGCCCACGGCAATACGGCCGATAGCTTAGCAGACGACGCAGGGCCTTCGCCGATGCATTAAGAAAAAGATTTTTTTTCTCAAAATCCAAGCTCTTTAGAACTTTCTGATTCACGATAGCTTAATCTTCAGTATGCGTAGTAATCATGTACAAAAGATTATAATTTATTTTCAAAGTTTTCTATTTTTCCCGGCGAATTTAAAATTTTCAGATTTGCACTGAAAACACCGGCGTTCTCGTAAAATGAGTTACCAAAATAGGAACAGCGCCCTCTAGAAAAGTGAAAAATTATCGCCACTTTTCGGAAGCGGAGATTTATCTCCTTGCGACATTTCTATCCCCACTAGACTTCTGTTAGGACGATCTGCAGAGCAACGTGATTGGCTCACTCAACTGTCAATCAAACAGCACGTGATCGTACATAGCCCAGCCTATGGCGCGCATTTCAGTTTTCGCCGTGTCGACTATTTTGATCGTGATTTCGTCTGTTCTGCGAACTATTTTGCCATATCTTGTGCAATTTTTATTATTTTTCTTGTCGTTTTACAATTATATGAATCAATAAAATTTTTTTAAATGGATGTTGCAGATGAGAGTGCCAGTATTCTGGTGCCTGAAATGAATAAAACTGCAGATTTGTCATTTGTAAGTGTTCTTTGTTCTTCATATAAAAACTATTACGAGCGTTAAAAAAACTCGTTTGAGCTTCAAAGAAAATCAGAATAAATGCGAGTCTTCTTTGATTAGAACAAGAATATTGAAATATGTCATTTAATAAATTAATTATTTTAAAGTAATTTTATTCTCATTTACAGTTGATTTAAATTTAATATACTATTAAAAGTTTTGTCCTTGTCATAATAATATACTTCAACTGGAAGAAAATATGAGACAATCGGTATGCACATTGAAGAATTGTTCAATTCAAACTTTAATTTTTCATGACATTATAATTTCAAATTATTTAAACTAAGTCAAATTAAAAATAAATAGCTTCAACAACGGAATGAACTGAAACTTTGAAAACTCATTTAACTTCATGATATATTTTTTAAAAAAATAAAGGAACCCATGCCAGTCATGTGAGGGGGGGGGGGGGGGCTGAGGGAAATCAATTGCTCCCTCTCCCCCGGCTTTGGAAAACTTAAGTTTTTACAAATTAGTGGGTATGAATTTCCGAGATAGAATACACCTTACAGACAAAAAATTCTAAATGATGAGTTTTAGCATGAGTTTGATTTTAATGTATTAATAAATGAATGAAATAAAAAGGAATGATAATATTTGACAGATCTTCTCTCTTCTTAAAATGCCATTAGAAGATTTTGTTTTTGTTACATTATTTTCCCCTTTAAATAAAAACAGGAATCAGTGAAGACAGAAGATAGGCTTTTTAAATTCGAAAACACTTCAAAGTAATTTTTAAAATATCAAAATAGAGAAAGCTTTAAGAAGACTTTAGATCTTCACATCAAGAAATTAATTAGGACCAGGCTAGTTGTGTCCAGATGCTATAGCCAGTTATCACTTTTGTATTTACATATCTTTTTTGGTGTTTTAGTACAGGTTTTTTGGTGGTTAGTAGTTAAATTTTTATTTTTGCAGTTTATATATATACACATATGAAGCAGAAAACTTATGTCATCAACCACTAACAACAATCAAAATCAAAGTAAAAATCAACTTTATTAAAGAACAAAAATACAATCGACACTCATGTTTTATGGTTTCACAGTTCATGTTTTTTTCACATCAAAAAGAAGTAAACAAACAGAAGGAATACGGAACACCCCAGTGATCTGAATGGTTTCATAATCTCATAATCAAATAATTTCACCATGAGTGTTTCATTTGATTTGTACTGTAGTAACATGTATGCTGTAAAATGCATCGTGGAAAAATAATTTTGAGCCAAAGGTGCTAGTGCACAAGGGCATAGCCAGGACTCAAGTTAGGGAGGTGCAAGCAGGGCACCCCAATGGGAGGTCACTGTGACCTCCTAAAAAGGTCCAATTATCTGAATAATTCTGGGAAGTCACACCATCCCATTCACCCCAATTATCGGAGGTCACAGTGACCTATAAAAAAATCTAAACTCTCTCAAATAAAAAAATATAAAAACAAGTGCCGCTCTTGTAATTTGACTCTGTATGAAAGTAATTATAAAACATATTATTTGGGAATAAGAAAAACAAAAACTTTTCACTTTTTTTTTTAATTTCCAAAAAAAAGTTCGCTTATAAAAAAAGGAGATCACAGTGACCTCCCATGGGGCTGATCTAGGGGGGGTGCAGCTGTACCTATCTGCACCCCCCTGGCTATGCCCTTGCTAGCACATGGATGGGTTTACGGGCAGGGACGCCGCTACCAGCCATGGGGCCCGGTACCAATTTTAATGCCGGGCCCCCCATGAACCCCCTCCAATTGCAAATTTTTAAGCCGTCGTTTCAGCGCATTTGCAATTGTAAAAAAAATGGAGAAAAAAACTTTTATTTTTAGTTGCGAAAGTGTGCATCTGATTTTATTTTCACGTCATTTGTACCGCCAGCTGATTTTATTATTTTTTCTTTTTTTTACACAAAACAACAAATTTGAAAACAGAAAAACACAATTTTTGACGTTTGATCCGACAAACTTCAAAATTAATAGTTTGAAATTGCATTCACATGTAATACTGCATTGTTTAGTTGCTTATAACTGGATTTTAAAATTTTAATGTAAATTTAAAAACTAATTCAAAGTTTTCAAAAAAAAAAAAAATTTTTAAATTCAGTATCTAAATATAGAAAAAGTTGAATAACTTATCATGTCTGAGATAAATGAGGCAACATGATATGCTATGAATTTCTAATGAGGAGAAATCGGATGTACCCGGTACACTTGGAATATTTTTCCTGTCTCTTAGAAAATTTCATGCCGTGGAGCATGGGCCCTGGGTGCTCGTTTAATACGAGGGTGAATCAAATATAAACAAGACTTATTTTTTAAAATATTTATTTTGATTTTAAAAGCACAAACAATCATAGTTTATTTTTCTACGTAATCTCCTGATTCATAAACACATTTTTCCCAGCGTATAGGTATTTTTTTAATTCCTGCCAGGCATGGGCGCCCATATGCGAAATTTTAAGGGGGGGCTCAGATATTTTCTCATAGTTTACAGTTAAAAGATATATATATATATATATATATATATATATATATATATATATATGTGTGTGTGTGTGTGTGTGTGTGTAATGTGTGTGTGTGTGTTTCTTTGGTTTACTAAGAATATGAAAGTATGAGACTCGAGACTCGGGGGGTTAAGATATAAATTATTGTAATTTACTCTGACTTAATTGTTATTGAGATTACTAAACATTTTGACCGCTTGTAGATAATGTATGTGCGTCACAAGCCCGTATCCAGAAAACTTTTCTGGGAGGGTTCATTTCGCAGTGACCAAACACACATTTTTGTGTGTTATGAGTCTCTTTCTTACTGCCCCCCTGCTGTTTTCTTTGGTGTGTTTTTTTTTTTTTTTTGTTAATTGTTTGAACTGACTTTTATTGGGGAAGGAGTATCAAAAGAAAGATGGAATGAACTCTCTTAAGTGGGGCAGAATATTCGTATTATTTGGGGGTCCGGGGGTTTGTCCACCGGGGAAATTTTTGAAAACGAGTTTTCAAATTCTGCATTTTGAAGCCTTGTATGGGGCAATTGGGACTTCAAAAATATGTTGGAAAATAGGCAAACAAAAAAATTATAAATGTTCTGCATTCTTTTGCAAATTAAGATCAATCAAAATATTTTTTTTTTTTTGTAGTTTGGCAAACAATTGACATTAATCGAGAGAGAAAAAACAAGGGAGGAGAAAATAAAAACACATCATCACTTGCTTCCATCGATTTTCAGTATAGTTACATAGTAATTTTTGATCAGTTTCCCTACTCACCGACAGAATCAGCACTTAATAGTAAAAAATGACCAATAGTATAAAACACAAAATAATTTTTAAAAAATAGTGTAGAAATTTAAAAAATGATTAACGGAAGAGTAATATTCTGGCCATTCAGTTAAGAGCAAGAATCTGAGAAACTGTCACGCCTAGCATTATGAGGTGATTCATGACCTCTCAGATTTTCTCCCAAAAATTTCCAAATGTTTATTATCTTATTAAAAGACCAAATCCAGAATGTTTTGTTCTAAAGTTGAGTTGTTTAGTTTTTATGGATCCCCAAAGTTGAAGGTGCGGCATCAAAAATTCAGCGGATTTTCAAGACATGGAACATTTCGCCTCAAAGGACTCAACTGTTCTGTTAAGATAAAGAATAGAGTATGACATTGGCAAAAAAATATTTCAATATGTTGTTGGCAGAGGCAGTTATGACCGTTTGAATATCGGTAAAATATGACATTTTTCATATTTCGGCCTTACGCAACTAAAAGCACGTTAAACTTTCCTCGGTTATTTATACATTATTTTAAAGTACTAACACTGGTCTTTCAAACGACACTACTTTTGCCGTGGCAACTGAAATGTACAAGCTGTTTTTGGACCTCAAAAACGCTGAAAAACGTCAAAAATGCCTTGTTTTGAGGGCCTTCACTGACCTTACGGCAACAATTTACCACAAATTTAACATTCATTTTGTAAAGTTTGAACCTTCTATATTCCATATACAAAAAGAAAATTGGAGTTCAACAGCTCCTGGTAAGAGTTTTGGCTCACAGCAACTTCCATGTCTTGAAAATCCGCTGAATTTTTGATGCCGCACCTTCAACTTTGGGGATCCATAAAAACTAAACAACTCAACTTTAGAACAAAACATTCTGGATTTGGTCTTTCAATAAGATAATAAACATTTGGTAATTTTTTGGAAAAATCTGAGAGGTCATGAATCACAGGCGTGACACTCTCTCAGATTCTTGCTCTTAATTCATAGTTTATTTATTCTATAAGAAATATAGTTGAAGCACTTTTTAAGGATTCAATAATGTATTTAATGATTTTCAAAGACTCTAGAACAGGCCTCAGCCCCCCCCCCCCCCAGAAACCCGAATGCTGCGTCGGTTGACCCACAAATCTGCCTTTGTTTTTCTATGTAAGAATGTAGGAAAAGACACAGTGTTACAATTCTGAAAGCGATTTAAGTGCAGATTTGAGTTATTAAAATTTGGCATTTTTAATAACTTATTAATGGGTGAAGAAAAAAATCCAAATAAATAGTACTAAAAGCAAAAAAAAAAAAAAAGTACTAATTTCCAAGGGGGGGCTCGAGCCCCCCCTTGCCCCCCCTTATGGGCGCCCATGACCCACTGTGTTGCCACCGATTTCGTGTTTTTGCCGTTTCAGATTTTGGTCAGGGGTATCGAAGAGCCTTAAGATTTTCGCTTCACGAAACTAACCGAGTTACACTTTTTGAACGACCGGTTAGCTAACGCGTTTACTTTTTGAACGCCTCGTTCGCCTCACGCGCTTCACTCGTTAAACGAGTTCGACTTTATGAACGCACCCATTATGGGCGCGTTTAGAAACTCGCGATCGGTCGATCGATCGCGCCCGCTCGTGTTTAGAAACTCCGGGCGATGACGTCAAACACTGCCCACCCATGTTTATAAACTCCAGTCGTGGTCGTAGCGGGCACGACCGGAGCGCCCGACGATTTGCGCCGGGCAAAAAGGTCACGTGATCGGGAAGTATCGCTTTCGCGCAAAAAGTGCCATTTGACTTTTAGTTTCGCAGCGCAGCCAGCGACGCGCATTTTCTTTTCGAATAATATGAATATATTTTTTTCTTAACGTCAATACTATTAACCCTTTTCTTGTTCTTTCTTCTGTTTATTTATTAATTTATCTGCATTTCTTTTTTTTTCTTTAATTATAATGTTTTATTATTAATATATATAAAAATATTTTTTTTTCTTTTTCATTTAGTTTTTATTATTTATATATTTTATTATTTATTCCTTTAATTCCTTTTTTTTCATTCATTTTATTTATTTATTTTTTCCATTACCTTTGTGTAAATATTTTACTTATATTTTTATTTTAGTTAATTATTAACCAAAATTATCTTTCTTGTGTATACACCAAATTGAACGTTTACCCATGTGGTTTGTTTTGTTGGGGCACATTTGAGCGCTGCTTTCAATAAAACAAAATTAAAATTGCAAAGAGTTTATTTTCTCATAAATTGAAAACTCTCTTCTTTCTTCTCATTGATATTAGAATTGACCCTTGACACTTTCAAAAATTATTTTTGGACTGGGTACGGAATCGTAAGATTCCAGACTTATCAAAATTTAGAAAATCTGATTAATAAATCATCATACACAATAAGGAAACTATGCACTTTTATAAAATTAATTTTCATGGGGCAATATCTAAAGATGTATCAATTGGCTTCATAGCAGAACCATCAGTAAATGCTTGATTTAATTCCAAATTTTGCTTGAATGACAGAGCAAAAATTTTTACTACCAATTCTTGGAAGCTTTCCAGCTGCTATTGAAGGTTTTTTTTCCCCCATAATATTCAAAAATTTTAAGTTTGAGAAAATTGAGCTGTTCCATGTGTGTGCCCTTGCTCCCCTACAATTTTTATTTTTCCCATTACATGTTATGATTAAAAAAGAGGTATGTCAAGCACATTGAAAGAAAAAAGACTTATAATACAAGAGTTTTCACAACTAGATAAATATGAAACACCACATACTATATTTTCAATGAAATTCATCGTAGAAAGATGAAAACGAAAATTGCTTTTGAAAACATTATCATTCACAGGGGCGGCCCTAGCAGTTTTGCCGCCCCAGACAAAAATGCAAAATGCCACCCCTCTTAAAGTTTGAAAAGAAATAAATTGCTTATAAATACAACTTAATAAATAGATGTTGTGAATTAAAAACTGTGACAAAATAAAATCCTATATTCAGGGTCGGATTTAAACCGAATATCGCCCTAAGCTATTTTAGATATAGGGCCTCTTTTGTAGTCCCTGAAACTATATTGTAGGCTTTTTTTTTTGTCCTTTTTTTTCGATGTTTCAGAAGCTCTTGCCCCCCCCCTCCCCTCCCGTTTTTGCACTTCATACTGTCTTCATTTATTTTTACTTTATTCATTTCTATTGACCTTGGAGAGGGATGAGTATGAGGAAAATGATGAGGTGACTATTTTTCATAAAGTATAGAATAGTTGCAAATTTAGGGGGTTGGGAGTTTCCCTCTCGGGAAAAATTTGGAAAAATAAATATTAAATTCTGCATTTTGAGGTCTTATAACAATAACAATAACTTATAACTAAGACAACAAAAATAACAGGAAAAAAATAAGCAAACAATACCTTTTAAAAGTTATACTTCCTTTTGCAAACTAAAAACAATTTAAATAAAAATTGCTTGTTGCTTGTGGTTCTATAAATCAGTGACATTAATCGACTTCTAAAAAGAGCTTGGGAGGAGAAAAGAAAACTGACATTGACTTTCGATATAAAGTTAGTGTTAGATCGTCGCTCCAATCTACCGATTAACACAACAATGAATTAAATGTAAAATGATCAATAAAAAAAATGCATTAAATGATTTAAAGGAAATGGTGTGAATATTTAAAAAACAGAAAAGTAACATCCCGGAGCCCGGCCACAAGGACAATTGATGCTTTATGCATTTGATAAAAAATAAAGTTGCATCACTTATCAAAGAGTTTCAAAGATTTATTTAATTGTTTTCAACACATCTAGAACAATTATATTTAAGGCAATTTATTTGCACTTTCCAGCCTCTGGCATTCTAATACTGAATTGCTTAGTTTCACAGATTGCACTAACTTTGTAAGAAACGTCTGCTTTAAGTTAAGAAATATAGATATTACTAAAGATTTCTCTCAACATTGTTTTTTAATGGGTTTATGTAAGTACTAAAAATATGTAACACGTCCTAAATTTTTAAGTCTATATATAAATACAATCAATTATTTAAAATTCGTAAAATTAGCATTTAAAAAATGCAGTTAATTGTAGCTGATGCATACTTTTATGGCAACTGGATGAGAGGTTAATAATTTGCTTGCTATATCAGAACTACCAGGTAATGTATCGTTGAAAATGTATTATTATGCATTGGTAAATGTATTGTAGGAGTATTAAGAAAAAAAAAGTTTTTTTTTCTTTTAAATTCGTTTTGACTTTTAAGCCTGCAAAATTTCTGAGTCAGTTTTTAAATCAATCTGTTCAGCTAATTCATAACTTGGCTGCGATTATTTTTCATTGGAAAGTATTTATCACGTCTGGAATAATTATTTAAATCAGCAACGTAAGCAGTCAGCTTCAGCTTCTAATCTGTTTCTGAATTTTGCTTTTGTCATAGCACAGGAAGCAAAAGATGTTTCGCCCACTTATGTTGAAACAATTAACAATGTTTCACAGCTTTTTTGGAAATTTAAGGATTCGGTGTAATGTCATTCTACAAATGCATTTTTAGTTTCAATTGATTGTCAGTAGTTACATCAATTTGCTGTTTTTTTTTTTTGTTTTTTTTTTAATGATTATTATTATTATTTTTTTTTTAATCAAGAGCTAGGAGGTGTCAGTTATGAAGTATAGTTTTGATCCAAGATAATTTTTCTTTTTCAGTAGAAAAATATTTAAGAAATGCTTTGGAAATATTAAAGAACATTTGAGCTTTTATAAGAATTGTAATTTTATTAAAAGTTTGGTGCTATGATTGAGCAAATAGTGATCACTAGTTGAGCTACTTTCAAATGTCTAAGAAACCCTACGGTTTCCCAGAATCCAAGTTGAAAACCTTTGTGCTAGATCAAGCGCATTTATATGCCTTGTTTCTTTCTACAATTTTCTCTCTACACAATTTACAAAACTTGTATCAGGGGCACCCCAGTGGGAGGATACTATGACCTCCAAAAAAAATTTCATATTTGGCAAATGTTTACTAATGATTCGGAAAATTTGAAAATAGTGAGACAGTTTTATAATATTACCATCATGCGTTATTTAATTTATTTATTTATTTATTTTTTCAATGATGTTTTATATCTCTTCTCAGCAGATATAAGTATTTATGCATGCACACATTTTATTATTTTCTCGTTTATTCGTTCGTTAAAATTCGGCGCTTCATTTGATGAATTGAGATCCCCCCCCCCCCCAAAAAAAAACTGCGCTTTATGCCCCCGAGCTTCTTTCGACAATTCCAAAATCTTGACGTTGTTGAAGTTATCTGCAGCAGTTAGTTTGTTTTTTAAAATGTCTCCATTAACAATTATAGTTTCTAAATATTCATTTATTTTATAAAAATACATTCGTTTGTTTTAATAGGCTATGTTGAAATAGCCGAAAATGTTGTCTTGAAATGGATTTTTTAAAATAATACGCGCAAACACCGCTACATTCATACCTTTCAGGATTCCTAAGTGTAAAAAGAATCATATTTGTTAAATTTTTTTGAACGTTTCTTTCCTTGAAAATTTATTTTATTATTCGAACCAAAATGCCGCCCCTAAAATTTGCCGCCCCGGGCAGGGGTTCGGAATGTCCGCCCCTGATCATTCATCCGACTAACAACTTCTTCATACTCCATAATCGAAATTTTATACTTCACTTTCGCAGAAAGCATAATTTCGTCTTCGGAAGACTAAGAAGATGATTCAGTTTCATCTGAATCAGAATCAATATCAGAATCTGAATCAGAACTTCTTAATATTAAATTTACCAAAAGCGAGGCTTCATCCATGGCGCTAAGAAAATAAAACGACGCTCGACCTGTCGCGGTGTTGTTTATAAACTCCTTCGGTTCCCGGGATGCCCGTGACGTTACAGCCACGACCGGTCGCGCCCGCTTCGACCGAGGCTGGGTAGTTTCTAAACGCGCCCTATGTGCACCTGCAATGACAGCATCACCCCAGTCTCCAGGACAGTGATCTCTATATAAACTCTGGATAGCGGACTACACCCCGGCCGGGGAAGCATTTCGACGCCTTTCTTGGGGACGATTTGGGTGTAGTTTCAGCCCCCAGCTTGGCTTCTTTATCGCAGATTGGCACATATTTGGCGTAAATGCTATTTCGCGGGAGCTAGAATTTATTGCTGTTGTTGCGCATTGCGTTATTATATCAGATTTCGAGGATTTCAATTCGATTTAAGATTTAGTTTAACAACAGCACATAATGCCAACCTGCAGTGCGTATAATTGCTCTTATAAGTATGAAAAATTTAAAAATTTTGAGATATATTTTACATGCTACCCGACTAGTTTTTGGTCCTTTAATTATGTGTTAACATTTTTGTTGCTCATCTTTTATACCGTGTAAAATTCACATTAAAAAAATTTAAAAAAATCTATATACATATAAATATATATATATATATTGTTCATATTTAAAACATTTCTCATACCCGCAAAATATTTCGTTCTTCTCCAAATTTGTTCTAATTTATTTATTCACCGAAAATCCGGATTTTTTTCGAAAATATCCAATTATTTTTGGGGAAAAGTAACACGTTTTCTACTCTTTTTTACTTTTGCATATCAGCGTCAAATCCAGTCGATTACAGAAATCGTCTCATTTAAAAATTTTCACTGCTAATCACCCCTTAGTAAAAAAAAAAAATCTAAAATGAAATTTTCAATTGTTTTGCATCTTCTAAATACTTGAACTATTTTGAAAATGGGAATTTATTTTAACATATGCTATCAGCTAGCTCAAATCCGCCTATTTTATTTTTATTTCAAGTTATTTTTTAAACTTAATTTTAGATATTAAATTATTTAGTGGAAACACACTAAATGTCAAGAGATTTATCTCTAAATCGTTCAAATATTTCTATTCTCCCCCCCCCCCCCAATGTTATATTATAATGAAAATAATGCAAATTTAAAGTAAATTGGTTTCAAGTCGCGGACAAAGTAGTCCTTCAAAATCTAAAATTTACTCCTTCAAAACTCCTAAAAAACTCCTTCATTTATATCTAAAATTGAGTACGAATCCTGACACATGCAGGTTTAAAACCGAGGTTTTAATTTACTTTTGGGACGTTCCATATCTAGTGATCGACAACCCGAGAAAATTTTTCCCTCAAACTTTTGTATTTCTTTAAAATTTGGGCTCATCAATTGCACCCTTTTAGGTGATCATAAGTCCCAATTTTAGGAATTTTATCCCTTTTATTTTTTTGTCTATGAGACTGATTTTTGGAAAAACCTCTTTTTTTTCATGAATGCTTGAACATAACATGGACCATAACTCAGCACCGAATATAGAAAGAACGATTTGGTAAAGAACTTTTTAAAGTACGTTAGTTGCCGTTTAATATAATATGCAACATGATTTAAAAAAAATATTTTTTTAAAAATGAAGTTTAAATTTAAAATTTAAATTTCTCTGAAAACAAAAATTTCTTTCAAAAAATTCTCAAAAAATTGTGTGTTTCACCATTGTTTGCGCAAAATTTTTGGTTGGGATCTCAATGGGATCTTATTTTTATACATTTTTTAAAAAAAATTGACAGGAAAAAAAATGATATTTTTCACATTCTATTTATTTAAATATGAAGTTCATTTGCTGGTGATAGTCTAAAAAGTAGTAAACATTATTATACTTAAAGTGAGTTAAAGTGAGCTGGCATGAACTTGTAGGTAGTTCAGTCCCCCCCCCCCCCCCCCCACCTTCGGCACAACTACTTAAAACTTTAAAATATAAAAAAAAACCTCTTTGAAACAAAATGAATAGTAAATATATTTAAAGTTGGGAAATGTGTTTCGTTATAACGAGACGAAGTACCCCTACCCCCCTCCTAAATGTGCCGTTATTATTTTGTAAGTTCAAGATCATTACTTTTAAACAATTATTAATTTTACTCGAAAAGTAATCTATGAACATTTTGAAAAGCACTAATTACACGTAATGCAAAACAATATAACTTTATTAATAAAAAAAATTCAATTTTCTTGGTTCTTAATTTTTTTTTCTGCTATTTATTCGTTTGTGTACGAAAAAATGTAAAAAATTAATTTTTTGCGTTTTGTTATTGCTAGTCAAACGAATTTTGTTTTCTTTTGTCTAGTTATGGTGACCCCAAGGCGGACGAAACTGAATTTCGCTCTTCGCTTTGTTGAAAAACGAAACTTGGCGACAAAAATAATCTTAAAAGTTGAGCAAAGATTTTAAAATTATTTAAGACAATCCGATATACGGAGAAAAAAATTTACTCTTGTAGCTTTGAAAATGAAGAATGTTTAATCACTTTTTGCGTTTAAACCTTTTTAATATTAAAAATTGGCGTTTTCCCCCGCATTTAAAATAGGGCAAAACGCCGTAGAAAGCAATGTTAAAGGATCTCCGCTGGGGAGTAGTCTCTAGGGTTGCAGGCCTTCATCCTTTCTACCGAGCGGTGACTGGGTGTCGTCAATCCAGCAGTTATATTGAGATCAGTGCTCCAGGATCTCACCCTGCGGCGACTGGATCCTCTACAAGTGCATATCCGAGTGCTTATGTCACTAGAAGAGGTAGGACAATTCGACCTCCTGAAAAACTGGATCTTTAATGTAAAGAAGGGAGATGTGCTATAAGCAAAGCCTTTGGTGACTGTGAGCCAACCAACGGGACTAACTGTAACTGTAACTAGAGTGCTTAACGAGATGTTATGTTGTGCAAGGAGGTGAAGTTGTGATCAGGGAGTCTATAGGCTAAGGAGATAGCGATATTTCTATCCCTACTAGACTTCTGTTAGGACGATCTGCGGAGCAACGTGATTGGCTCACGCCATCATCTTGTTTACTTTTTACTGTGATCTCGCTCTGTGTGTGTGCTGGATTTTAAAGTGCTATGCGTTTTCATGGAATAATGGTGGTTTGCAAAATTATCCTCTATTTGAATGCAAAAACGGATACACTTCGATGTAGGTCCCGTATCCAACATCTTTACATTTGTTATTTTTGAAAGAAATACCTATGTGTGCATTTTTATTTTTTCACTGTGTTGACTTTGACTAACAGATGAATGAAATAATCAAGCACAATTAAATATAAGTTTATTTATATCTCACATGCAGTGTTGTATTTTTGGGAAACTAAACCTTCAAAAGGAAGTTTATACTTTTATATTAATGGGATAAAACTATTTTTAAAAAAAAGTAAGTTGAATGAAATGAAACGGTTATAGAAGTTAAAACATAACTCAAGAAGCTGCAAATAAAGATGCTTGTGACAACGTGCGTTTTCGGTTTAACAGCAGAAAGTACATTCGTTTTAAAATTCTGAAGCTGATATGTCATGCTCAGTTTATTGTTATTTATATTTGTAGAAATGTACAAATGAAACTCGTCGCTCAATGCCATCCAATGACACAAGATGGCAATGAGGAGTTATATTATTATACACTGTTAGCAAAAGACAAAAAGTAGTGAACAAATGCATCTGTAAATGTGTACACTAGTTTCATTTATGTAACTTTCATTTAAATCCTTTAGCTTCGACTGCAAAATGCTGTCACTGGTAAATTTATATAATGTTTTATTGCATTTTGTTTTCTGTATTTTATTTTATATACATTACTAGCTTTATGCCTGTCGTTGCACGGGGCTTATTAATGCAACATACCTCTTGTTTGGTTGAATTTAATCCACATGATTGTACAAAAAGTTCTAAATACAAACTCTCAGAAGATCTTAATTATGACAGAAAGTTCACAGAAAAATAGCACCAGCTAAAAGCGAAAATGTATGCGGCTTTTAATCCATAGTTTTGCATAATTTCTCTAATATCGACAGGAGGACCAAAAAATGCTCGCAAAAATTAGAACTCAATATCAGTAGGATCCTCTCATTTTTCTGTATCATACATATTTTGTGCCGAATGAGAACATGAATTATAAATCTTTGTTGGAAAATGCTCATATTTAAATACCTTAAATTTTATCAATTTGTAACCTAAAGGCTCATGTCGATTAAAAACATAGGCCTAATAATAGGCTAGATTCCTATAAAAGGGTCATTTTTTGACAAAAAACTTGAATTTGAGCTTTTTAGATCTTTTAAAATTTCAAGATCCCGCCTATGCGAATTCTAAGGCATCAAGGAACCTCTGTGTCGAGTTTGATGATAATCTGACGCAAACTGTAGATTTGTATAGAGAACATACAAGCATGCATTCACTCATTTTCATAGGTATAGTTAGCAACTACCCACTTCTTGTCATTTTGATGAAAATACTCTAATATTTGGAATTCATTAAATTTGAAATCAATAGGACAAAATAGTAAAGGAATATTGAAGAAACATTTTATTCATATATACGTGAAAAAGAGGTAGTATATGGTCATTAGGGTGGAGCTTAAAAAATAAAATTTGCAATTCTTATGGTCTCAACCTCCAGAATGGTTCCCTTTATAGAGAAAATGATGTGGAAGAAGGTTCAGCCAAATATATTGAAATTTAGAGGTAGCTCATTGAGCTTGAAGTTTAACATCGTACTTACATAGCAGAAAACTGAATAAAATAATTTTAACATTATTATGCCTTACGTTGCTCTAAAAGATGCATATAAACTAAGAAAATATTAAACCAGCATGTAATTGGTTTAAAAGTAATGAAATAAAATATTGTAAGTTATAGCTGCACAGACAAGAATATGTAAATAATTCAAAAGAGCCTGTTTGGGACTCTCATTTCAATAATTTTGCACCAATTGCATATTAATGTTATGTTTCCTTAGTTTATATGTGTCTCCCAGGGCAACTTAAGGTAAATTGATGATAAAATTATTTTATTCAGTTTTCTGCTATGTAAGTGCAATGTTAAACTTCAAGCTCAATGAGCTACCTCTAAATTTCAATATATTTTTCTGAAACTTCTCCCACATCATTTTTTCCACGAAAGGAACCGTTCTCGAGGGCGAGACTATAACAATTAAAAATTTGATTTTTTAAGCTCCACCCTAATGGTTGTCCAGCCTGGAATAGTGTACAAAACAAAACACTGTTTCAGGAAAAGTGAATACATCGAGAAATACTTGGCAGCACTCAATACATTCTTGCGAAGTAATTTTGATTTTATGATTCTTTACTGACAAAATGTGCTAAGCAGTGGGGTTTTGATGCTTTTTTTTGGTATTGTGGGAAATTAGTTTTTCCTAATTTTCGTTTACCATATCCATGCTCCGCTGTGTATGAGATTTTTGGTGGACGCCCACTCGTAATTACTGCTCTACCACCTATTTTAATTTTTCGGCGTGCAATTGCAGTGGGTTGCACCCCTATGGCTCTTCCTCCCTGCAAATTTTTCCCTTTTTTTATTGCAGGCACGCCATTATACTTTCCAAAAGTATGTAATGCAGACACTAATGAAGATTCCGTTTTACATTTCTTGTAATTATCAATAAACTTTTTTATTGGTTCTGCAAATACTTTTGGGCTTTTTTCAAGTTTCCCACTCAAATCTTCAAAAATAGATTTCAATTCTTGAGCATAATTTTCAACACTTATAGATTGCTCACAATCGTTACTGTTAACAATCTCTTGAAAAGTTTGATTACTGGATTCCATTTCGTTTGAAACTACAGTGTTCTCTTTCGAATATGAGCAACATGGCTCTTCTGAGATGAGTGTATTGTACCAGTCAGATGGAAGGTCTGTGTTTCCATAAGCAATTTCATGAAATTTTATTTTTGATGAAATATCAGTGTTCATCAGAAATTGTAGCGGAATATTGAACTTTTTTGAAACGAGGTACTGGTGTTTGCAGGGTGCCCCGGAGGATCCAACGTAGCAGGTACAATGGGAAGTCTTTGCGTCGATGATATACTTTTGGTTAGACTGGAGGTTTTTAACAATATACAAGGAATTACCGATTGATTCTACCTCCAATCCTGCAAGCTTGGTTTCTGAGAAGAAAAACTTGTCATTTTTTTTTGCTCTGCCATTTATTACATCAGTTATTTTCAAACAATAATAATCATCAAATTTTGTAACCAAAAAATGAAATAGTTGTAATATGTTGAAGGATTTTAGTCTCTGAAAAATTTTGTCTTTCAGAATCCTAAATGTTGTCTCACAATAATTGTTAGTATTGTTTCCCCTTGTTTCTTCTCTATAGCATAGTGCCCATTCCTCTGCACGTTTGTATAAGTTTTCGAAATAGCTTTGAATATGTGCATACTTTGCACATGCTGCGTTCAAAAGATTAACACTTTCTTTGAACTCTTCTACATTTCTTGAGTATAAAATTTTTTGGAACGCTCTGTACAAAAGTTGTCTATCTGCAGGTTCTACATTATTTTTCCCCTGCCACAGGTGCCTGATAACATTTTGAAGTACATGAAAAATGCACAGATATAATTTTGAAACTGGGAACACTATTTTTAAACTATTTCTTAGTGCTGAGCAATCATCAGTTATGACGACGGAGGCAAATTTCTGATTATAGAAGGATAAATGTGGAAGTACAGTCAAAAGCAAGGTCAGTCCTTGTTTGATGCTTTCTTCTGACTCGGAGTACGTTATAAATATACCCAGAGGTAATGCTCCTATAGGGCTTGCACACATAATTATAAATACTCTGCTGTTGTGCCGATCCATATTGCCCGAAGAGTCTATAAAAATTATCTCCTTGCTGTTCTCTAATAACATGTGTACTCTTTTCATTAATGGGGAACATAGAGCCACAGTAAAACCAGCTTCGCTTCTTTTAGAAGCTGCACAAACTTCGCCACATTCTTTATTATACTCTTCAATGTACTTTTCCATGGATGCTAGCATGCCTTCCCCATCAGGATCGCCATATTCTTTTTTGAACACTTTGTAGTACAAATCATACACCCACTTTTGTGTTGGGCAAACAGCACCATCCGAAGCCATTTTGTAGTACTGATCTCCATGTTTTATTCTTAAATCAAACTTATATGTCTGTAGTGCAGTTGAAGGAGAATGATTTTTCATAAATAGTTCTTCAAATATTTCTTTAACAGCTTCTGTTGGTGCTCTGTGCCTCAATGCTGCTGAAGTTGCTAAGTCATGATTATGACAGTGTCGTATAGATATCTGACAGGGATGTGTTTTAATAAGTTTATCTTCTGATCTGAAAAAAGAATAAATAAATAAATAAAGTGATATGTTAAAAGAAAAATTAATACTCTTTATCTGTTCTCCCCCCTTCCCCTGCCCAAAAAAAAAAAAGCTATCTGGCTGAAAATATAATAAAGGAATTAAACAAAATCATGTTTACCTTTTCATAAGCTGTTTTACAGTTATTGTTATTTTGCTTGGGCAATTCGTATGCTTTTCATGTGGAGTAACACCAGCTCTTGGTCTTGTGTTATGTTGGCAGTGGTACTCTTTCTAAAAAGAGAGGAGAAAATGAAATGAATTTAATATATCAGGCAGTGTATTTTTAATGTAAACAATTTTAACACGAGTTGATTTCGAATTTGCTTAGCAGTCATGAGAATGAAACTAATAATCATTTTTTCTAATATAAGAATTAAAATAAATGTACAATACAGTTTTTTTTACTAAAATGTAGTTAAACAAGTAAAAGGAAGCAATGTATTATAACTCGAAAAATGTAAACATAACCCAGCCTCCCTCAAGAAAACTCATTAAAATAAAATTACCTGTCACAAAATATCAAATATCTGTAGCTGTAAGGAATTTATCTATGTATCATACATTGTCGGGAGTTTACTGTATTTACCTTATGTAATTAATTATGTATATAAATACAATTTTAACTTACCTTAAAATAATCCGTGGTGTTTGTTCTTTGAAAGTACGTTCAACTTTCCAAGTTGTTAAAGATTTCTCCTCAAATGCTTTTAACCATTTTAAAGCATCTTCCTTTTGAAAGATTGCATATCTTATCGTGCAGCTGAATTCCCTTGCTTTATCACCCTGATTAAAGTCTGTAACTACATAGTCATAACTTTCAGGTAAAATACTGTTCAACTGAAAAATAGGAGAAATGTTATGTAATTATATGCTGCATTTCTTTTTTAATATACGTTTCTGTTTCATGCAATAATTCTACTGTGGTTTAGTTTATGGCCATTATGGAAAACTTTTGATCATCTAGATCTGGAAATCGAGTGATTGACGATTGGAGATCTTTCCAATCCAGAACTCGAGATATTGAATTCTTAATTATTCTGATTTGAGATGTTGAGATGTTTCAAATTTAGATCTTGAGATGTTGTTAATCAAGATATTAAGATATTTAGATTGAGTAGTTGACGACATGAACTTTTATAGAATTGAATCGACTTTTACAGGGGTGGCAAATAAAAAAGTGATCCATGCCGCAGATTGTACCACTAGCATTCAAAGGGAGTGTTTTAAAATCTTCTCTTGTTTTATACGTACATGTTCCATAGCAATTGCAAAGAAGCACCTGTTTGAGAATAGAACAGTTAAACTCATGAGTTGTTCCTACAGAGTTCTGGTCTGTTCATATGTTAATTCCTTAATAATTGCCATTCAAAAACAAATAATTGATTATCAAATAGTTCAGAGGAATTGCTTAATCTAACCAAACCTTGGACAATAAATATTTAATTATAACTAAATTCAAAACAAGCTCTCGAGAGACAATCATTTGATATTTAAAACCATTCTAAATCTATTCCTTCTAAAAGCAATATATGTACCGCCTATGAAGCTCTCTCCTAAGAGCGATACCCCCAAAAAGAGAAAAAAATCCCTTAAAACTACAATCCCACAGTGTGTCATATAATGCCCTTCCTTCATGTTGTCAACCATAAAAATTAATTACAAGAGAAGTAAATAACTGCACTGTTTTTTTTTTAATTAAAAAGTTGCGTAATCGAAAGTCTACATAAGTGGAAGGCATCCCTGAAATTTTTACCTGTAGTATTCCCCTTTTTTGCCTAAAATATATATATTTTTCAATAGCTCTCAAGTTAGGAACTGTTAGCGTCTCCTAGAGTTTTCTTCTACCACTGCCACACAGCTGATGTTTCCCATAAACCCATCCATGTGCTCATGTGCTAGCAAGGGCATAGCCAGGGGGGTGCAGATAGGTACAGCTGCACCCCCCCCCTAGATCAGCCCCATGGGAGGTCACTGTGATCTCTTTTTTTTTAAGCGAACTTTTTTTTGGAAATTAAAAAAAAAATGAAAAGTTTTTGTTTTTCTTATTCCCAAATAATATGTTTTATAATTACGTTCGTACAGAGTCCAATTAAAAGAGCGGCATTTGTTTTTATATTTTTTTACTTGAGAGAGTTTAGATTTTTTATAGGTCACTGTGACCTCCGATAATTGGGGTGAATGGGGTGGAGTGACCTCCCAGAATTATTCAGATAATTGAAACTTTTTAGGAGGTCACAGTGACCTCCATTGGGGTGCCCTGCTTGCACCTCCCTAACTTGAGTCCTAGCTATGCCCTTGTGCGCTAGCACCTTAAACTGAAAATTATATTTTTCCACGATGCATTTTACGGCATACATGTTACCAGGGGCGCAGAAAATGTTTTCCCATCCAACATTTCCCCCAATCCGTGCGAAAATTTCCCCAAAATTTAACAGTATAAAAAATTAATTTCGCATCACTGGATGAAGTACTACAGTAGACGTACCACAGTAAAATATATTTCAATTAATTACAATTTGTTTCTCCATAAGCTAAGTTATATCAGGGTTCCCACGGGCCCTCAAAAGCCCCTATAAAGGCCATATTTTGAAATATTGCTTATAAGGGCCAATCTGAAGGCCATATTCAGTTGTCAAAAGCCCTAAAAAGTAATCAAAGGCCTTTTTTTTTAACATTTTTGGTCATTCCTTGTCAAATGAACAATACAAATTCTCAACTAGACTTTCTCAAATTACATAACATCAGGTTACATAATTTATTTTAAAAAGAAGAAATAATTATAATTTGGAAAAGAGATTTCCCGATTTACTTTTTATTTTTCGTAAAAAAAATTCCCCAAAAGACCAAAATTTCCCCCGATCTAGGATCGCCGGATCGGACATATTCTGCACCCCTGCATGTTACTACAGCACTAATCAAATGAAACACTCAGGGTGAAATTATTTGATTATGAAATTATGAAACCATTCAGATCACTGGGGTGTTCTGTATTCCTTCTGTTTGTTTACTTCTTTTTGCTGTGAAAAAACATGAACTGTGAAACCATAAAACATGAGTGTCGATTGTATTTTTGTTCTTTAATAAAGTTGATTTTTACTTTGATTTTGATTGTTGTTAGTGGTTAATGACATTAGTTTTCTGCTTCATATGTGTGCATGTATAAACTGCAAAAGGCAAAAATTTAACTACTAACCACCAAAAAACCTGTACTAAAACACCAAAAAAGATATGTAAATACAAAAGTGATAACTGGCTATTGCCTCTGGACACAATTAGCCTGGTCCTAATTAATTTCTTGATCTCCGGTGAAGATCCAAAATCTTCTTAACCTTTAGGAGCCGGGCGGTACACATGCTGTACCGTAACTTTTTTTTTAGAGGACGGGGTTGAGATTTTCACTCTAACCCTTTGGAGCCGGGGATTTTTTTAAGGTTTCATACGTCTGGTACGACACTTTATACCTTCTCTTTCCAATGGAAAAGAAATCTGTGGTTCAACTGTCGTACTACCTGGGTCGAAAGAAAAATTTCTAAGAAACTGCCTGGTTCCAAAAGGTTAAAGCTTTCTCTATTTTGATATTTTAAAAATTACTTTGAATTGTTTTCGAATTTAAAAAGCCTATCTTCTATCTTCACTGATTCCTGTTTTTATTTAAAGGGGAAAATAATGTAACAAGAACAAAATCTTCTATTTGGCATTATAAAGAAGAGAGAAGATCTGTCAAATATTATCATTCCTTTTTATTTCATTCATTTATTAATACATTAAAATCAAACTCATGCTGAGACTCATCATTTAGAATTTTTTATCTGTAAGGTGTATTCTATCTCGGAAAACCATACCCACTAATGTGTTTCCAAAGCCGGGGGAGAGGGAGCAATTGGTTTCCCTCAGCCCCCCCCCACCCCCACCCCTCACATGACTGGCATTGGTACCTTTATTTTTAAAAAAATATATCATGAAGTTAAATGAGTATTCAAAGTTTCAGTTCATTCCGTTGTTGAAGCTATTTATTTTTTATTTGACTTAGTTTAAATAATTTGAAATTATAATGTCATGAAAAATTAAATTTTGAATTGAACATTTCTTCAATGTGCATACCGATTGTCTCATATTTTCTTCCAATTGAAGTATATTATTATGACAAGGACAAAACTTTTAATAGTATATTAAATTTAAATCAACTGTAAATGAGAATAAAATTACTTTAAAATAATTAATTTATTAAATGACATATTTCAATATTCTTGTTCTAATCAAAGAAGACTCGTATTTTTTCTGATTTTCTTTAATGCTCAAACGCATTTTTTTAACGCTCGTAATAGTTTTTATGCGAAGAACAAAGAACACTTACAAATGATAAATCTGCAGTTTTATTCATTTCAGGCACCTGAATACTGGCACTCTCATCTGCAACATCCATTTAAAATTTTTTTTAATGATCCATATAATTGTAAAACGACAAAAAAATAATAAAAATTACAAAAGATATAGCAAAATAGTTTGCAGAACAGACGAAATCACGATCAAAATAGTCGACACGGCGAAAACTGAAATGCGCGCCATAGGCTGGGCTATGTGCGATCACGTGCTGTTTGATTGACAGTTGAGTGAGCCAATCACGTTGCTCTGCAGATCGTCCTAACAGAAGTCTAGTGGGGATAGAAATATCGCAAGATTTTCGGGTGGAAATTGCGCAACCGCAGTTGAAGCGCATCAAAGTTGTAGCAAAGTTGAAGGGATTTCGCTATGTGTGATATGCCCTTAATAAACTGTAAAATTAGCAACTTTACAGTTTATTACTGTAAAATTAGAAAATTTTATTGCTATAAAATTAACTGTGTTATACTGTAAAAAGAACATTCATTTTTTATAGTATGGGTAATAGGGATGGGTAATTAATTTTCACTGAAAATGAGTTGGGTCAATTTCGAAAGATACTGCTGGCAAAAAGTATTGCAAGTTTAACTAATGTACCATTTTATCAAGATGAATACAAGATAAATAATATTTTTTTTTCAAGCCAACCAATATTTTTAAATATCCATAAGTTAGTTTAAAGAAAAAACCTGATGTGGAATTTGGAGAAAGAATGTTCAAATAATTAAAACAAAGTGTTCACAAAAAGTGTTTGGTTAAGGAGAAAAAAGAAAAATGTTAATGAGAAGCGTGAATTCATCTAGGCTTCTCGGAAAAAAAGTAGAATAAAAAGTAGTTTCAAGTTTCTTAAGAAATCAAGTTAAGAATAAATGATATTAAATGTGTGATACTCAATTAAAAAAAACATTTAACGTGTTTTAATCCGCTTTTAGTTTTTATTGCAGCAGTTTCTCAGAATGACTTGCATTATTGTTTTTGTTGACCTTCAGAGCTATTTATTTTCAGACTGGAATCAACTACATGTTTAGGAACTTAGTTAACATATTGTTGGATAGGTAGCGCAGCAAACTGAAGATATTTTACCATTTCATTTTAACCCGTTATTTCACTTTGCCCCACATTCCTTATTAAATGTAAAGAAATGCTGCAAAAATATAAATCATACATCATGTTTTTGTTCCACTATTCTTCAGTTGACGACTTTATTTCTCTTTCATTCAAAAATTTCAAACTCAATTTTGATCTCTCTTTTCCTGTTTTTAAAATATCAAATCGTTTGAACCTGGTATTGAAGAATCATAAAGCTTAAAAAGTATTTATGTAAAATTTGATGTTAGGTAGTTTTACAAAATTGAAGTAAAATGTTACTATCTCAAACAGCACAAAATAAGCTTTTCAACAACATTTTTTTCTTACTTAAGTTTAGCTATTCTGTATGCATAAAGTGATAGATTATACTTTCTTTTATTTTCGAAAGAAGACTGGAAATAGCTGTCTTTAGCAACGTTTTTGTATGTGCATTCTTGGTAGGAAATCAAATTCTTTCTTTAATGTTTTGCAAAAATGATACAACTGGAAAATAAATTTCAGCAGTTCCGCGTGCTTATGCTTCTAGTGTTTACCTTATATCAATCGAAGTGTAAATTCTGCTTCTACCTAAAAAAGCTAAAGCGGGTAAAATGTTTTTGCTTATACGGAAAACTGCGCAAAGTAAAAAAAATAGCTTTCAAAAATTTCAGATACGTGTTAAAACAGGGAATTTTATAAAAAGAGCAACTAAAGTGAAGATTTCATAAATATGTTTTTGCAACTTAGTAAGTGGATGCTTTTCTGTATTTTCAAAGATACAATACCTTCACGACCAAAAAGAGAAAGGTGTGATAAAATGTATAACACACAGACAACCGATCACGTTAGATTTTATTCTTTCGTTGAATTTCAAGAAAAATAGACGACTTTTCCGATAGTTTATAATGCATATTATAAGTGATTTCAAAGGCGTAAAGCTCAATATACTATTATACTCGAAATCTAAATTTAATACAGTTTAGCAATATTTGTCGAGAAATATGTGTGGAAACTGAGTGGAAATTTCAAAATGTTTAAATATTTACGACTTTTTGATTATTTTTAAAATTATAAATAAATAAACTTCAAATGCCTTACAAAACATTCATAACTCTGGGGAAATAAGTCGTTTCATAGCTGGTTCATCAAACGCTTGTCAAAATACTGTTTCAAATTCTAAAAAATCTGTTACAGAAAAAAGGCACTATAAAGCTCTAAGTTTGAAAATGCTCGTAGATTATAAGTGTTCTAGGGTAAAAACGAACTTTTTTTCAATTCGGAAACTCTTTTTAATTACTTGCAATATAATGACAGCTCGGTTATGCCATCCAGCGACTGTAGCTACGTTTCTGTCGTGGACGCATCTGTCTGAAATTCATAATCACCGAGCTGGAGGCAGATGTAATTTCATTTAAACTGAGTGGGCCAACAAACTGGTAGCTAAAGTAAGTTTATCACAACCAAAGAGAGGTTACGGTTCAACTCGTACATTGAAGGTTAAGTTTGGGTATTTAAGCAGTGAGTTACAACCAGTGAACTAGCGCAGCTGGAAGTTTACCACAACCAGCTGGAGGTTACGGTTCAACTCGTACATTGAAGGTAAAGTTTGGGTATTTAAGCAATAAGTTACAACCAGTGAGCTACCGCAGCTTTTTCTGATCACTTTCAGCAAGTTGTTCTGCCTTAGCCTTGGCTTAAAGGCGGCAACTCTTATTACTCTTTGATTATTAAGTTCAGTTCTCTTATACAATGTAAAAAATGAATGTTCTTTTTACTGTATAGTACAGCTAATTTTATAGTTTTAAGCTGTAAAAATTTCTAATTTTACAGTAATGAACTGTAAAATTACTAATTTAATAGTTTATTATAGTTCATTTTAGTTTTAAACTGAGACTTCTGCTGCCATTATTTTACTGTTGTTCTTACAATATAATACAGCTAAATTTTACGACAATAAACTGTAAAATTTCTAACTTTACACTTAGAAACTAAAATTGCTAGTTTAATTTTAAATTGGAACCTCGGCTGCCAGTGTTATACTGTAAAAACAACAGTTTATTTTTTGTAGTGTATAGAAAATGGGTTTCTTTTAACCCCTAAACGCATATATGCAAGCGTTTTCAATTTTTATATTTTATTTATGTTGTTTTTCTATCACATAAGTATCATTTCATTTCTTTATGAAGCTTTTTTATGTAAAACATAACTTTTGTGTCATTCCTCAATCTTAGAAATAAAATATTTTCGACGAAAGTTGCAAAGAGACTTTTTGAAAAGGCAAGAAAATGCAACACTTTATAGATTTTAGTTCATTTCCTCCCTAAATGAAGATCAAGCTTATTTGTTGAATGATACCAAAGACAAAATTAGATGAAAATAAAAGTCTTAGCAAAGCGAAGCTTGAACAAATTTTTATGTATTCCTAATAAATTCTGTAACTTTGAAAATAAAGAAGCTATTATCGGATTTTGTGTAATAAGCCACTCAAACGAACCAGAGTGTTCCATAGCAGGGTCGATCGACGATTGAATGAATGCCCTCTGACGAACAAACAGTTCTCATTCTTTAAAAAAAAAATTGTTTCAAAACTTTTTTTATATGAATCGGCAATAGTTTCTTCTTTCAAAACATTTTCACGAAGAAAGTGACCAGAAAAAGCTGTGTGTGCTTACTGGTTGGAAGCTCTCTGGCTTTGTTGATACTTTTTTTGTTGCATCACTCCAAAAAATCCCACAGAACTATAAATAAAGTCCCCCTCCCCTAAATAACCATTGCACATTTAGATTAAAGATGGCACATTTCACAAGTTTCTCTTGTTTGAATAATGGTTTGAGCCAAGTAGA
Organism: Uloborus plumipes; assembly: GCA_038373865.1. Taxonomy (NCBI): domain Eukaryota; kingdom Metazoa; phylum Arthropoda; class Arachnida; order Araneae; family Uloboridae; genus Uloborus; species Uloborus plumipes. The sequence goes on along the minus strand of JAXGGA010002154.1, from coordinate 22,710 downwards.
GAATTATAACTGTTGAAAATTCCTCAGCAAACTCCCCAAAACATAACAATTTTGAGAAGTGTCACTTTCATTTTTAATGTGCGGAGTATAAATAAAAATTTTTTTTGAACGTGAATTTTTTCTTATCGAGAGTTACATCAAGGCCTCCTAAATACTAATATGTGTAACTAATAAATATAATTCCTGTACTTAGTATTTAGGAGGCATTGGTTACATACAAACAACTGAAACACTCATAATCAATACATCAGCATGCAATATAGTTCAGCCTTTAGTATTAATAATAGTATAAAATATATTACTTTTGTATTTGTAAAGAACGTGAATTTAATCTTTTATTCAGAGTTAAATACATACCCACATGTGAAACTAATAAAAGCGTATTAAAAAGTCGCTTTTTGGTTATACAGTACAACGTGGCTCCTTATGCCCAAAAGTTCATCTTTGGCCCAAGCTTTTTAAAGCATATAACACTCTCTGATAACTCTCAAGTAGCAGTTTTTGACTCAATTTCGACAGTACTGCATACTTAGGCCTGCTCTCTAGCGAATACTGTCAAAATTAATTTAAAAAGGCTATTTGAGAGTTAGCAGAAAACTTTGTATTTTTTACGTTTTTATTAGCTTCACTTGTGGGTATGTATATAACTCTGAATACAAGATAAAATTCACGTTTTTTACAATTATAAAATTGATATATTTAATGCTATTATTAATACTAAAGGCTAAACTATACTACATGTTGATGTTTTATAAGTGCATGTAAACTTAGCAGGGATTCAATAGTTTTGAAAACCAGAGAGAAATCAAATATCATACGTGTGAAATATTTTGATTAACTCTAAAAGCGTATTTTTCAGTTTTTTGAAACTATATTTTAAAATTATTTCTAATGTGCGGTGTATAAATAAAAATGTTTTTACCCCCATGCGTCAAATACTTATTTTTACAACATTATTGATTTTTAAAAATGAAATTACGCTAAAGGGTTTATTCACCGGTTGGTCTGCCCTACCAACTTTTCAAAACCAAATTCTTAAGAAAAGTCGCAGTTCCATAAAACGCCATTGTAAAATAAATCATATCTACAGCTATTCGCAGTTTTTATTGACTTATATATTTTAAAACTTTCGCTAGAAAGTTTTTTTTTAAGTATCTCAAAATGATTGTGATAGCAATCTTAAAACGGTTCTTATATGGCTTGGTCACGAACGGAAGGAGATTGAAAGCGTATGGCAATTTTTATAAGCTATCAGACGCAAGTTACAGTGAATGCGAAAGCAGTTTCGCCATAAAGTAGTAAAGGAAATATTTAGCTCAGAAAAGAAATTTTAATAGAGAGTGGGATCAAAGTGATATTATTCCGGTAGAAATAATACGAAATCTCAGCATTTACTGGTGATGGTGTAAGGCACGAAAGTTTTTATGCAGCATTTTATCTAAAGCGATGGAGTTTAAATGTCATTTCCTTTGAGAAGAAAGGAATAACTTATTGTTGTTCCATTTAGCATTCGAAGCACGACGGGTGACTGAATCTTTAGCGACCTGTTATTATTCGTGTTGAATTAATGTATAATAATAAATACATAAATACATATAATCACATTAGGGTGGTTTTCGAAGTTGTAGTTATTATCTTATGCGGCTCCCCTCTCATTTTGTTTCAGCGCGTAATGAATGGTTCTTGCAAAATTTTAAGTCAGTCCATGATTGGTATACCCCCAAGGACATTCTCTGCTTTCGATACTTAAAAATTTAAAAATAAGGGAAAAACCATTGTTTTTTTTGAATTTTTTACAATAAAATCTGCCTCATATGTATCTTATAACTGGCTGCTGCAGAGTCCCAATTTCTCTCAGGAACTTTAAATGCATTTTCTCCCGGTCAATTTACTAAGCTGCTTGACAAAAGTGCTCTATAAGAAGACTCGTTGCGTTTTCCAAGACAAGAGAACGACCTATAGTGGGGAGGGGGGGACAAAAATAGAAAAGGAAATAAATAATAAATAGAAAAACAAAATAAAACATGAATAAAAAAAGAAAAAGTAAATAAATTAAAAAAAAATCTTCGAAGGCTTGCAAATTTTTCGAAAATTAACTTAAAAATTACAAGCTGGGGGCTTTATTATATCTTTTTCTTAATTAAATCGATGCAATAAGAATCTTACGTAACATCTGTTGCACAAAACCTAACTTAACATTTTTTCTTAACTCAGAGACCACTTCTTCAAACGATCCATTTTTCAGTCACCCAGTGGGTGATCTCTTCAGGTAGGTTTCACTGCATATAAATCAATTTACAGCTAGAATCGTTTTATCTTTCGTCTCAGACTCACTGGTGAAATCTTCCAGTAAATTCATACGAAACAAGAAATCGTTACGTACGCAGAATTTATCTCCTTCTTCAAAACAGCAATTTATATTCCCCTCAAAATTCTGAATAAAAAGGATTCTTTGTCCTGTTGTCGTCCTATTCCCTTTGTTATCCTGAGACCCAAAGTATAATATCTAAAAAGCTGGAGCTCAATCGGAAGTTTCTTCCAATCCTCACTGACAAGTAAAATCTATCAAGCCTCGATACAGAAAATCTTTCTGTAAGGAAAAATATAGTTGTTTATGCATTTATCTTTGCTCTTCTTTTGGCAAAAATGTCAGTTTATTCGAAAATCTTTCCGTTTGGGATATATTACGCATGCATGAAGGCTGTTTAGTGTTCGTTAATGTGAAAGTGTTCTCAAGACAATGTACTATTATTTAAATTTTCAATTTTGGAAACATAATGTAGCTTACTTTCAAGGAAATTGATTGAAGCATTAAACAACTGTCTATTTTCAAAATCCTTTTTCTATATTTTGTTTTCCTGCTCTACTTTACTCAAATTTATGTTTCAGTTTTTCACAGACATTTTAGATAGTATTTTTAGTGTTCAAAGAATATTTTTTCCTATACTTTCAAACAGAAAATAAAAATCCCAAGTTTATATGGTCTTGTGTGAACGCTACTGACTATAAATTATATTACCTAAGCTTCAAAGAAATCATTTCATTTCATTTTTTAAGCCTGACTTTTCAAAACTAGTTCAAATCTTTATTTTTAATCCTTTTCAACCTGATTTCTGAAGTAAATAATATTACTATTTTAAATGTTATTAAAGATTATTTCTTAAATTATTTTCTCTGTACGAAGATCTTAGAATTCTGCTCTTTATTTTTCTACCAAAAACGGTGAAAAAATAATAGTAAATACAAAGTTGTCTTTTACCAGCTAGGCTGGCAATTTGGGGTGCGCTGCATCACTTTTGCAATTGTAGCGTAATTTGGAGTAAAGTCCGAGTTGATTTTAAAACATAATTTTAGCAATCATACATTTGTGGATTTTGGGTACTTGAAACTAGTTCATGTTGGCTTGATTGGTCAGGCGTTGGACTCGTAACTGGAGGGTTTCGGCTTACATGTCAATTGATCGAAGATACTCCATGTTCACTAAGGGTGACTAGGGCACGTTAGCTATGTCGTGGTTCGAGAGCTCTCATTGTTTCCATTGAAGAACAAAACTTCGAATGATAGTGTTCTCTTTTCTATCTCAGATGCCCGAGTAGTTTAAGCAAGAATATCAAATTTAAACTAATCTACGTTTTACTGGAGAATTGAAAAAAAAAAAAAAAACATTTTTAGTAGGAATAATCATCGTTTTATCAGACAAAATTTGCAAAAACTTGCTGATTTCTGCAACTTTTGTGCGATCGATTAAAGCATTGATTATTCCTATTTTACTTTTTACTGATCAGAATGCAGAGAAATTATCTATGACTTTACAATTTTTCTCCAATGTAGTTAGTTGTACAATTACTATAGTTGACCTGCGGTGGTCAGTCGTTGGATTTTCGAGAAGCAAAAAATCTCCAGCTCCCATATGATGTGATTAGGACACATAAAATATCCATTGGGTACTCGTTGTTTTCAATGTCAAATTTCTAGGGCAGTTTCTCATCGAAGAAAGCCCAGGTGTCTCCATCTGGTGGAAACTGGGAGTCAAAATTATCCGTGCCATTGACATCTGAACCTTAATGGTAGCACACGAAAACTGGACGCCATATCCAAGAGTCACCAAAAGGTTGAGGTCCCTTACTCAGAGCCTCAATGCAAGAGAGAGAGAGAGAGAGAGAGAGGGGGGGGGAGAGATCATGTGTCAGGAGATAAATCAGTTTTCTTTGTTTTCATTTTTATATCAAGCCTTTATTTTTGTGAAATTCATAACATTAAGAATATTACGAATGTTCAAACTTTTTCCCTATTTTTAAATCAGATTAAGAAATTTCACTAATTTTAAATAATGCTTCGCATTAGCGCTTCATACTGACTTATGGGCCAATCCATGACAAATAAGACATAGACATCAAAATATGAAACTCACTTAATAATAACATGTTATATGTCATTTTATTCACAAGAAAGCATAGTTTCCTAATTCAAAGGGTAAAATATCATGGTTTTTACTGTAAACATGGTTTCAACGTCCTAAAGTTACGGTTTTTCTAACCCATTTTTTCAGTTAAAAATTATCAAGTTTCCAGCCTAGACCCTGACCACACCGGGTTCAATTTGAAAGGTAACGAATTATAGTGCTTTAGTAAGCACCCCCTTTGACTTTTTCCAGAAATCAATTTCTTTGTAGGTTGTATTAGTTTTTAACTACAGGCAGCCAAAATTATCTAGAATCTTTGTAACGACCGTAAACGAAAACAAGTATTTGTTATTCTATAACCATAACTATTTGAGGTATAAGTTTGCCATTTAGGTTTTATAGTGTACTCACTTATTCTAAAAACATGCACTAATATTTATTCAAAAACTTTTCGTTTTGTGCTATGTTGGTTACTGGTGCTTTAGGTCTAAATTCAGATTATTTTCGTCAAATTTGGTACATAAGTCCACTGATGCATCTGAAAGTTACTTTGGGGGTATTCGTCTCTTATAGAGTGGAAAAGCTCCTATAAAGGAGCTTTCCTACTATAAATACCGTTTACGTTAGTTCTTAGACAAATTTGACTCAGGGGTCATTCGATGTTTCACCAGGAGACCATACAAAAGTGAAATAATGAAAAAAAAAGTTATTTGCATTTAAAATATTGTAGTAAAACATTTTGCTGGAGTTATAAATTATTTGCCCTCACCTCCTCGTTTTCGAATTATAAAGTCCTAAAGTCTGCCGAAATTGTAATAAAGTCAGCAAATTTAGTGAGTTTCAGGTAATGATGGGAGACATCTTTCGCATGCTTTGCAGATAGATGTCCTATCACATGCAGATGGTGAAATAGTCGGCCTTCTATTTCCCCAGAATCCTTTAAATTTAGAACTTCACTTCAATTTAATCCTTTAAAATCTTATATCTCGATAACGGGCGGACGAGGGCAAATGATTTATGCAGAAAAAAATCTTAATGTGTGAGCATTTTTTGCAGATAGATGTCCTATCACATGCAGATGGTGAAATAGTCGGCCTTCTATTTCCCCAGAATCCTTTAAATTTAGAACTTCACTTCAATTTAATCCTTTAAAATCTTATATCTCGATAACGGGCGGACGAGGGCAAATGATTTATGCAGAAAAAAATCTTAATGTGTGAGCATTTTTAAAATGTTTAATGAAGCGAAATCTTGTAGTTGAAGCAATAAGGTGCCCGGCACAATCAATACCATTTACGTAATAAGCGAATTTGAAGAAATTTTTCTAAGCAAAGTATTGAAGAAATACAGAGCTCAAGTCACAGATGATTATGAAGATTTAGTGGAGCTAAAATATCTGAAGAGAGACTGGGAGGTGTGGGTATTCTGGTGAAGTTTCATGGGAAAATGTAGCTCAAGGGATTTGAAAGCTTCCTAAGTCTATAGTAATCAATTGAAGATTATATCTAATCAAATGAACTAACTGTAGAACCTTTCTGCTCATATGTCCATTATTTGACTTTATATATGGCGGAAAAATGAATTGAAATAGCCGTTTACTCATTTTTAGCAACATATATATTGAAAATAGTCAGACGTGTAGCGACCGTAACCGCTTTTGTAACTACCGTAACCGCAATCAAAAATTCATAAAAATTTATTTTTCAACAAAAAAGCTAAGTTCTTTGTACGATATCATGCCTTATTTATTGAGCGATTATTATAAAAATCCAGAAGATCATACGTGCAATAGATTCGCAGAAAAGGGGCAGTGTTTCATAGCACTCATTTCATTTCATTTCACACTCCAGGGTCCCCCGTACCTACCACAGCTTCGTGGTTTAACCTGGATTGGTCCCTGAAGAGCGCTCTGTTCTTAATTTTGAACCAGAACCTACGGTCGAGCGAACCCTAGGTTCTAGCACCCCCCAGAGGTATCGTTTCACTTGGAGGACTTTGTGACCACGACATTTTTAATGCCTCCCAGCCACCATTAATCAAGACGATGGATCTTTGATCGACTGGGATCGAACCTGGGTCCCTCCGGACACGAGTCCGATGCCTTACGATCGGGCCACCACGGCCCCTTCATAGCACTCAAAAAAAAAAAAAAAAAACCATGTCTTTTTTTTGGAACGACCGTAACCACACATTTTCGAGATTTTTCTACAACTTCCACTAATAATTTCAAACTAACGCTTGGTGATAATCATGTTGGCGGGGAGCTTTATCATTCCCTGTTTTCATTAGAACATTAACTGCATTTGTGAATAAAATATGAGCAGCTGAAGTTGTGTGAATGTAACGACCGTAACCATGGATTGGCCTTCATCTATTTTAGCATTATTTATTCAGTACCATTTTGCTAATTTTAGCAGTTATCTGCTACAAAGTTAATAAAAACATCCATTTGCTGTGTTAAAAAAAAGCCGTGAAACACAAAAGAGTATATTTTTACTGTTTAATTATAGTGAGGAGCATTCCTTCTGTTGCTCGTTCAATTATCCGAACCTTTGCATATCCGAACAAGAATAGGTCCCGAGAGGTTTCGTTAATTGGCATTCCGCTGTTCTATTCAAAGATTCGCTCCGGAGAACACTTTTGAAAATTACACGAGTATAGTTCGATTGCATTCCTATCAGGATATTCGCTCGTAATAGAAGAAATAAAACCAATTAAATGGAATTCCTTTGAAAAGAAATTACAATTATTTTTTTTAAGCGTTAACCACTTTCTACATTTAGTTCGAAAATGCAGGATAATGAAAGAACTGCTAATCATCTCGCAATTAAGTGAAAAAAAAGGACTCCTACTTTTAGCTTCCATGAATGTCACCAATGTTTTAAAATAATGCCTTTTCTAGCCTTTAATAAAAACTCTTTAAAGAAAAATTATTGAAAAATGTTGGAAAAACCGACTTTTATTTTATAATTGCTGCTGTTACATATTCATAAGAAAGGAAAAAAAGCTATGGAAAAGCTCAATGAATGTTGAAATCAATTCCAGTTTTTCATTTAAGACCATTTAGCACTAATTACTTCTTTCTGTTTAAACCATAAAAAGGCATTTAAAAGTAATGGTACTCAAAAAAAAAAAAAAAAGTTCGTTCCAAAATTTAACTGCTAATCTTTGTGACCATATGATTAAAAAATATTCAGATTAAGATTTTTTGCTAGAACTTATATACTTTACATTATGCAGTTACTTTTATAACCTTGAATTAAGTACATTTGTCATTCAAGGAAATATTTTTAAAATTCAAAAAAAGAAAAAAAAAAAGAATGAAACGCAAGATGTTTATTTTGTAGTGTTATAGAAGAAAAAAAAACATTGTTTGAAGAGCTTAGCTATGATTTTTATTAAATAAAAAAGTATGTGGAAAATGAGCTCCAAAAGGAAAAAAGATAATACCTCAATGAAGCAGAATAGCTAAAATTATAATATTAGTTTATGGTGTAGTCTAAGGATCTTGGGTAATCAAATAAGCTGAACAGCGATTTATCTAAAATTATGATTTTAGTTTGTGATGTAGTGAATCAGGATCTTAGGTAATTCAGCACTGCACAAAATAAACTATTATTTTAACAGTATAATACTGGGAACAGAGGTTTCAGTTTAAAACTGTAAAATGCACAGTAATAAACAGTAAAACTAGCAATTTTACAATTTATTACTGTAAAGCAGCAATTTTACAGTTTATTACTATAAAACATCAATTTTACAGTTTATTACCACAATCTTACAGTTTATTACCACAATCTTATACAGTTTATTACCTCAAAATTAAATGTATTGAACTGTAAAAACTACAGTATAATACTGGATGTCTGACCGAGAGACGAATTCCTTTGTAAAAATGACCGCATGCAAATTTATAGATCCAATGTCAATGATGTGGGGAATTTAAATCAAATCGAATTGTGTCCAATCACCTAAACCGTTGGAAAAAGACCATATAACCAAGAAAATGAATACATTAAAAAAGACATCTTCATTTTATGCAATCTTCCAAGTTGTTTCCGTTTATAACAAAATCTCAGAAAATTTATTTCTACCGAAAGGAAAGCACAAAGGCAAACAACAAAAGCCTCTGAGTTCAGAAATTTCCTACTCCAGCAAATAAAGTGAAAAAACACTGAAAGAGAGGTGAAAAAAATACATTTAGAACGAAAACCAAAAATGACGTTACTCAAATGGGTCAACTATGAAAATGCAGATTCAAGTTTTTCTCCAGTATAGCGTAAGTAAGAGCATCTATTGATGAACCTTTTTATCTTAATTTATTATACAGTTTTGGACGTAAAGAAGCTTTTAGATTGATTGTGTTCCTAGTTTTGGTTAAATGAAAAGAAAAAAGGAAAATTTTTGATTTCAATAAAATGACCGAAGAGCCTCCAAGCAATGGCGCTAGTTTTTTTGAAATAATATTTATGGTTAATATATTTAGGTCTCCTTTTAAATTTCTGCTTTCGCACAAGTTTTTTTTTTTTTTTGTTGGTGTTCATAGTTTGTTTCTTATTTCTTTTTTATTTCTCCATTTTATTGTAATTTTTTTTTCTGAGATTGGATTTGACTTTATCATTAAAGGGATTCTCCATTTATAAAACAATTGTTTTAAGTTACAAGTGATGCTAACAATACTAAAGATAAATTTTGGTGGGATCTTAAAGAGACATTATAAGAAAGGTATGCTTATAGTGTTAAGATATAACGCTAGATGATACGTACATACTGTGAACATTATTAGACAGATTATTACTCAAGAATGGTATTAAAGAGAAAAATAATTTAATAAAATCAGTTCAATACATTAAACAGTTACAAGTAGTTTTTTTATTGATGCAAATTACTTCTTAGTTAAAATTTAAAACTTTATTAACTAAAAGTTAAAGGAATAATGGAAGTAACCTGATCGTGCATAATTACAAAAATTTGCACAGTTTACCTTCCGTGACTTTTTGCGTTATGTTGAATGCTGTAGTGTTATCTTATTTTTTGCAAAAACACCAATAATTCTCATATAATCATTAATGAAGAAAGGTTTTTACTTGTTGGGTAGTGTGATCTAATTACGTCAACCTTAACGTGATTAAAATTAAAATCATTTACACCCAATAGAAAACTTTCTGTCATTGCTTAAGTTATTTTATGTAAAAACGAATGCATGCTATAATGCTAAGAAAAATTTTAATTATAATGATCCTGAAAACTAGGGTGGATATTTTCAGCCGCTTGTCTGAGGGAAAATTTTATCGGTCTTCTGAGATTGTCCTAGATAAAAAATTTCCTTTTCAAATAGTAGAAATAGTCCAGAAATTAAGCTAAAAATATCATGTAAGCTGTTCCTTTTATACATTATTTTGCGTGAATTTTATGATATTGTCTTGTAATTTTCAGGGATTTTTCTCAAATGTATATCTATTAATAAATATTAATTGCAATAATTGTTTACATTCATATTTTATTATTATTGTAAGTAAATAGTAATAATAATATTACTGTAAAATTATTTGAGTAATTTTCAATTACTAGTAATTGTTAAATAAAAAAGAAAAAAAAGAGTCGTCAATTCGCTAAAATTTTACTGTATATTAACTGCATAAAATTGAGAAACACTGAACTAGGGTATAAGACCACATTATTTACATAATATTTCTCGTCGGCAACACGTTTTCCAATGCTGTCTCCTCACCCATATATTCAATTTTCTTGAAGAAGAGTTTTAATATGAATAGTGGAGTTATTTAGTATGATTTTTGAGAAATTAAAAGCAAACTACTTTATTCTTTAACTTACTTTTTAACAGTTTTGTCTTCATTCCAAATTTCTTCATTCCAAAATCATTCCATTTCTTCATTCATTCCTGGCTATGTTTTCAAGGTCTTAAAAATTTCAGGCATACCTTCATAACAAAGAAAAACAATAAAGAAATAAAAATATTGTTTTCACAAGAAACACTGCACACAATTGATTTTCAAATTCTATCAATGAAGCAAAACAATATTTCCGAAAAATTGATACTATAAGTTTTTCAGCATATTTACGGAAGCAAAGTACGATGCACATTGAAAGATTTACATTCCAACAACATGTGCAACCCTTAAGCTTTGAAAAAGAAGAATCCAATTTTTTCGGTTGCTAGCATGTAAGATGTAGCTAAGCTATATTTTTCATGAGAGCCAATGCTGTTATTGTATAAATTGTTAACAAAAATACCAACTAGAGGAGGGTACAGCAGCAATTGTTTTTCCCATGTCGTAAAAATCATTGATTTCCGTTAGATACAGCTTCTATTTCTGAAGCAAAATATGCATAAAAATCAATTTGTTGTATATTCTGCATTATACCTTTCGTTTTTAAAGTTTTATTGGATAATTTCACTTTTATTTTCAATCGCATATGCGGATTCATTTTTAAAGTTTACTTTACATGCATTCATTATTGATTCCTTTTTTTTTCATGCACTTCTTTTTACATAAATTTTGAAATGATTGTTCAAGCTCCTTTTATTCTTTCAGTTAATCATAAGTCAGATATTCGTTTGTAACTTATGCATAACTTTCTATTTAAGATTTACCTCAACCTCTAGTGCAGCATTATTTATCAACATTCATAATTTAGTCTAATTTTTTAAAACTATAATAATAACTCCTTATAGAGAGCGTAATGTTTTTTGCCAAAAGCCTTCCTGATTAAATGGACTATTCGACAGAAAAAGAATATTTCAAATCGAACCAGTAGTTCCTGAGATTAGCCCGTTTAAACAAAAAAAAAACTCTTCAGCTCTATATTATTAGTGCTACGTACGTAGCCCGCTAATGAGTTTCATGTTTCATTCAGCTAAGCCTTTATTCAAAATGATCATTATTGTTATTATTGTAACGAGTCCGTAGCACCTTCAACTTTCTTAAATGAGCATTCCAATCTTGAGGAAATAACTATAAATTTATTTACAAGTATGTACACTTATTTACAATAGGAGCAGGAAACAATTGCTAAACATCCAGCAATTAGGTAGCACTGTACTCTCTCTCCACAGTAACTCAGCACCACGTATCTAACGTGAACAGTAATTAAGAAATTACAAAAGCAAAATATCGCCCAAGCGAATAAAAACGAGCCTCTCAGAAAATCCAATCTGAGAAAAACTGACTAAAAACTGTGTTCAAGGCTATTTATACACGGAAAGAAATGTCCACAATATTCTAGCAAAATCCGGAGTGTTCGTTCATTCACAAATTTACATAACCCATTCAAAAATTCTAGTGATAACAAGAAGTTCTGTCAAGAACTAAACGAGCCTACTTTCCCGTACATCGACATCGGCATTCTCGCATCTGATCATTATTCTCTTCATTATCTGAGACTGAAAATTATGTCAAACATACCCTTTTAGCACTTAGAGCTGATTTCGAAAAGCAAAATATGCCCCTCTCATCAGATGAAATAGACACGTAAAAAGTAATTAACGAATAAATAAAGTTTTGTCACACCTTTTAAAGAGTGTAACTGTTACAGTTCCTCCGTAGAAAAAATCCTCCATCGTTTTCAAAAAAAAAAAAATAATAATAATAATAATATTTAAAAAAAATAAATAAATAAAAGTACAAAGATCACCAAAACACATTTTATTAAAGAAAGAAAAAGAAAAAAAATCGTCCGTTAATAAAATGTCCGGAATTTCACTTTTAATTCGTTGCCAGTTGTTAAATATAAATAAAGAATAAAATGTTCTCGTGAATGAAAAATTTTTGTTACAAAAAAAAATCGTCTGCAAAAAAAAAAAATAATAAATAATAATAATAATAATAAATAAAATAAAACAAATGAATAAATAAACAAAAAATCGTCTGCACGTTCAGTCATTTTTTTTCTGAGCCTGCATTTCCGCCATGTTCGCGGAGTCGGAGTCGGAATCAGAGTCCTCACAGAAGATTACTTAGAAAAGTACTTTACAAACATTATTTATCAAAACCATTTTCTTACAAAGTTAGTTTGAAGGAAATCCGACTTTAAGTTCAGGATCAACATTCAACTTAAATTCCCCGTAGACGCTAATGTAAATTTTTTTTTCTGAACGGTTCACTATTGAACGAAAAATGGTTTGAATCAAAAAGCGAAATATGGGAATGTATGGGAAAGTCTCTCCGAGATCTTTCAAACAAAAAAAAGTTTATTCCATTCGGACTGTTCACTCAAAAGTTATTAGGTGGGTAAAGGTTGCTTAAAAGGTTCAATGTTGAACGAAAAATTGTTCACACTGGAAATGTCGATACGAGAATGAAGTATTCTTGATGAGATATTTCGAACTAAAACAAGTTTGTTCAAATCGGATTGTTCACTCAAAAGTTAGCATCGCGGGATAGGTTGTTTGAACGGTTCAAAGTTGAACCAAAAATTGTTCAAATCGAAAAATCAAATATGGGAATGAGCTGTACTCGCCGAGATCATTCGAACAAAAAAAAGTTTTTTCAATTCGGACGGTTCACTCAAAAGTTATTAGGTGGGGAAAGGTTGCCTGAACGGTTCAATGTTGAACCAAAAATGTTCAAATTGAAAATTTAAATACGGTAATAAAGTATCCTTGCCGAGATGCTTCGAACAAAAAAAAGTTTGTTTAAAGCGGACTGTTCATTCAAAAGTTATTAGGGGTGACAGCTTGTTTGAACGGTTCAATGTTGAACGAAACATTGTTCAAATCGAAAATGTAGATACGGGAATGAAGTATCCTTGAAGAGATCTTTCGAACAAAAAAAAGTTTGTTCAGGACTGTTCATTCAAAAGTTAGCATCGCGGGACAGGTTGTTTGAACGGTTCAAAGTTGAACCAAAAATTGTTCAAATCGAAAAATCAGATATGGAAATGAGCTGTACTCGCCGAGATCTTTCCAACAAAAAAATGTTTGTCCAAATCGGAATGTTCATTCAAAAGTTATTAGGGGGGGGGGGACAGACAGACCGACCGACAGACCGACGCACAAATTCCCCATCTCAATACCCTACTTTCAAATTTTTAATTTTTCGATATTCATTTTACCTTTTTATTTTTTTAACTTGGCGATATTTTTCGGACTTGGCGATATTTTTTTTAACTTGGCGATATTTTTTGGACTTGGCGATATTTTTAGATGCATTAAGCTACTTTTAATACTTTTTTCGTCTTTCTTTTATTTTTAACGGGAAAGTAGGCTAAAAAGAAAAACCACGCGAAAATGTCTTCACGCTTATTAAAGTTAGGGCAAGTGTAAAAACTACAAAGTGTTTCAGGGTCGGTATACAGATGATAAAAGTGATATCTTCAGATACTTTTGCAACATGTCGTCAGATAAAACCAAAACTAGTAAAAATGATGCAAGGCAGGAAAAACAACAACCATTTACAAGATTTGTAACATTATTATTACTGTTTCATATCAACCACGTTAGTACCTCAGAACCAGACTAACGTAAGTCCATTTTCTTAACTTATCAGTAGAGGGCGAAAACGATTGGCGAATACACGCAAAAGATTTGGACTCGTTCTCTTCTAATGCTGCAAAATAATTGTAAAGGAATTTATCTTATAGAATAACGTTCATATGGATCGATGCGGAACAAGATTCTAGATATAATGAAGCAATAAAGTGAAAATCATCATTTTTGGATTTACGTCGTTCTGGTTCTGAGGTACAGTTATAAGAATAGATGTCATATTTAATCATTTGGGACAAATCGCTATAAATTTGAACAAAATTTGAAGATTTTTTTTTTCAATTGCTTCAGAATCCTTTTTATCAAACCTTGTCAATTAAAACTAATGAAGCCTAAAAAATTACGAATCGATTAGTACCTGGTTCAACTTTCAGTTCATTGGCATTCAGGAGAAAGAAGCAGGACATAGATACATAAAAAGATACTCAATTTTTAATATAAGTAGATACTTTTTAGTATACTTTTCTGCAAAAGTTAGAAAAGAAACTAGCATGATATAAAGATGTTTTTCACGTCTTTATTGCATTATATAATTTCAGCAAAGTCGAGTTTCAGCTTCAAGACAAGAACACGCTCTTTCTAAGAATAAAATTTCTAAATAAAATGGTCAATTTAGGGAAGTTGTGCCTTGGGAAAATGGTAAGCGTTTTAATTTCCCAACAGACTGAAATAACAGAAAGACAAACATAGGTACCTTCTAATTCCTTCAAGCGAGAAGACGTGGAGAATTTTGGTAAGTGTTGAGTTTTAAATGAAATTATGGATTTGTTTTTCTAAGCACACATTTCCTTTAAAAATGTTTATATATTTGATTTTATTCTTATGTAATACATGTCAGAGTAGAGCAACCAGTGAATGAATACCTTATAATTTTCTTGAAAAAAGTTCAAAAAATTTCTTTGATGAATTACTGGTAGTAACTTCCTCCTGCATATTTCTATAAAGAACAGTTATGAAATGCTGTGTATGGTCCTCTGGTTGAGATGTTTATTCACTGGGTAGGGGAGTTTTTTTCCGTTCAGCTCCCCCCCATCCAAAAAAAAAAAAAAATACTGAGGCAGAACCATAAAAATACTCGCAAATGTTAGAAAAGATAACTGTCATCTAAAGTGTTTTATCTGTCAGGTGGCAAACGCTACAAGTTTTAACTATGCTATGAATTTTTAAGCATTAAATTTCGCTTTAGCGTTCATTCTTTGGTTGATCTACCCTATTTGAAGTTTTTGAACTGTTGGGAAAAAATTAATTGCACGGGTAGTAAGCAATTAATTTAATTTAATATTCTGATAAAAATTTTGTGTAATCGTTGGTTTGTTTTGAAGCTAAATTTCTCTTCGTGTATTGAGAGAAAAATTTTAAAATAAAATGTGAGATACACGGTGCGTTGGCAACCATTTGGCAACATTGCAAACTTTTTTGCTAAAAGTAAAATGCAAAATTCAGTGTCAGTTTGGGGATATTTCGTGAAAGTTTAAATGCCAATGAAAACTTATATATCCGCCATATTTAATCAGTGCATTAGAATTTCGCATTTCAGTACGAGGAATTTAAACAATTTTAGCAAAAAATATGCTGGGGTTTTCATTCTTGAGTTGCTTGAGAAGTAGAGAGAGAGAATTTCGTTTCATTC
The DNA here is from genome assembly GCA_038373865.1 of Uloborus plumipes. Lineage (NCBI taxonomy): Eukaryota > Metazoa > Arthropoda > Arachnida > Araneae > Uloboridae > Uloborus > Uloborus plumipes. The sequence continues at coordinate 7,170 of JAXGGA010002154.1, read as the reverse complement.
AAATATTCTGCAGAAAGGGCAGTATAAAAACTCATATTTTCATTACTTAACAATTCTATTCCAACAGTAATTGCTCGCTGTAAAACAACGAAGAAAGGCTATGTACCACAACTTTTAAATAAATAATTATCAGAAATTAATGAAACATAATCACGAAAATTAAACAGCCAAATGTTGATGGCATTTTTTGAATTGGTCCCTATTACATGAAATACACCCTTGTCCGATCTGCTTTTCCTGTTTTCAAAGACTCGCTGGAAACCACTTATGGACACATTCTTCAAAAACACTTCCAAAACTTCCGCCATTGCCTTTGAAGGAGAAAATCCCCCTCCCGGGAAGTGTTTTTTGACTTTGGGGACATAAAAAAGTCATTAAGTGCTAAATATGAGCTATATGGAGGACAGGGTACGGCAAATAAACCTCTACTCCAACATTTTTTTTTGTCGATAATGAGTAATCTCGGAATCCTTTGCGAACAAAAGCGTGTCATCTGCAAGTTTTCTTTTAACAAATTTTAATCAGAACCAAATGAGTGGGCCAAGGTAGCCCGATAGGTAAGGCGTCGGACTCGTGATCGGAGGGTCTCGGGTTCAATACTAGCCGATGAAAGTTCCATCCCCGTTACTAATGATGGTTGGTCGACGTAAAATAAGAGTTGTGGTTACAAAGTCCTCCAAGTGAAACGATAACTCTGGGGCACTAGACCAAGGTTTTTTTGGCCCTTGTTCTGGATCAAAAGAACAGAGTGCTCTCAGCTAAATCGGATTTCCACCTTAATGGTTCTCGGAAAAACAGAAGTCGTACTTATTCCGCCTTAAATTGGGTAGATGTGTCTACTCGGGCTCGGGTGGTTTCAGAAAACAACAACAGGAATAAATAAAACGGTCATTCTTTGCGATAGTTTTTTCAACGTAAGTCGATGATCTTACCCCTCTGTTACAGCAGCGATGTTGACGCTTTCTTCAGTTACAAAAGTTACTGGAATGCCAGAACACGCTTTCTTTGAAACTAATTCTCTCCAATCTTTAGACATCTTAAAATGACTTCTAGGCTATAGAGAAAAATACTCTCTCTACCAACTTCCTGTTACATCATATATGCCTCAGGTGCTACATATTTGCAAGAGGAAAACAACGCAAGCTTATATTTTAAGGTAAAATGACAAACAACGCTTAAAATCACAATTAAGTTTAAAATAGTTAAAAGGGGCAAAAATGTTTCGGAGGCAATAGCCTTCTTCTTCAGTGCCTAGCAAGCAAATGGAATGAAACAAGATTATGGGAGAGTTTAAATACGAGAAACTCACACAGCTATCGCTTTTTAACTTAGCTTATATTTTGCTTATCGCCAACATTTATTGCCTTCCATTTATTCGTATGCGAAAACAAAACTATGTATACTTGGATGGATGCCAAGGCCATATTATTAATGGCAGGACAGTTGAATTTTTTCCATCCAATCTTTACGTATGATACTCTACCTACAATTTGCGTTTTCTTTGCCTTGATATTTTATTTACCTAAAAGAGAAAAAAAAAATGTGACCATTCTTTATTGTACAATGACGCAAACACGCTCTGGGATCCGAAATGGCGAATACATCGGCTCATTTATTACCTATTTATAGTGGCCCTAATGTAAACATAATGGATGTTTAACTTTAAAACATTAAACTTTTTACTTCTTCGCAGCATCAGTCAACCACATTAATAATAAATGTTTGAATAGAAAAGATTTTCTGTCAATTTAGCGTTAAGAGTTCGGTTATTGTTCAAATAGTTAGCAAGGGATTATTTATTTTGAAAGAAAAGAATTTTAGTCCAATAGTTAAGGTGAACGCGTTTGCATTTGTGTTAATAAATATGAAAGACAAATGATAGAAGTCTATGAAATATAGATTTTTCATGCGTTTCAATTTATGATGATTGTTTCTTATGCGTTTTTATCCCTGACTATTAAAATACCTTTCGCAGCAATCCAGCAATATCAAACTCTAAAATTTTATAAAAAGCAAAAAGCTACCACTTCAAAATAGGTTAAAAATAATAATTTTCAATAGTTTATTTACTTTGAGCCTTTTTACGCTTCCCAGATCTCCGGAGTCCCCCGTGCTTGCCACTACACGTTTCTTAACCGGATAAGCCTCAGAAGAGCGCTATGACAATTCCAGACAGGAATTGAGCAACCCTTATTCCAATATCCCCAGAGGTACTGATCTGGAGTGAGAACGCTGTGACCACGAACATATTTAAAGTGCCACAGTCCTCATTTAGTGAATACGGTGTATCTCATGCTGCTGGAATTGAACTTGGGACTTTCCGGTTACGAGTGCCATGCCTTAATGATCTGTCCACCACGGCTTAATCAAACTGAACAGGTAATAGGACTGAATAAAATTAAAGGTACACCTTGATTTTTATCGGAAACTGCCCGTAAAATAGACTTAAAACTCTTACAAGGGCATTTGAGCAAGGGCAACCTATTTAAGTACCGTGAATAAGGGTTACTTGAACTCTAGGGGGCTACTTGAGCTCATTTTACTGTAATGGGCTCAAGTAACTCCCTAGGGTCCAAGTAACTCTTATTCATGGTAATGATAATGGTGTGTACGTTTTTTTTTTGTTGAAATCATTCCCCTCCTTTAGCCACTCTTGATAACGTAGCATGTAAATCATAATACATCCTCATAGTTATGTTAATATCTAAGGTGGTTTTTGAGATAGATTTCACATATTGAACGTTTCCATCACTCACAATTTTTGGGTAATCGTAAGTTTTTTAGTTATATATTTGCCCCATGTTTTTCTACTTCACCTATTGTTAAAAAGACATAACTCAGAATTAAAGGTGTGTCATGGAGACAAAACCTGTCTTGATAGGTTCGCTGCTACTTCAGTAGAGATATGGTGGTCGGTTTCATTGGCCCCGAGTTTCGTTATATATATGATACCTGAACTGACTCATTTTCTGTGTTTTTATGTTTGAATGCAGATATAAAGAATTTGAAGATTCTTACTCTAAGAAAAATGATTTATTGCACTGTAATAGTTTTGACTCCAACAGATATGTTCGTACAGAAAATAACAACGTTACGAATGCACAAATGAGCAGGGATACTGCAGACACGTGTTTCGGCGTTACAAGGAACGCCTTTTGCAATGCAACAAAGTTGTGAGCTTATGGATGCACAGACATCCGACAAAAGATAGTTTAAGTGTAATCTACTTATAACTTGAGAGCAGTTCGAGTTTTGGAAAAAGTATCTGTAGTGAAAAGGAATCGTTTCACGAAAAGTTAGAGGTCTTTGTTGTTTAAAAGGACGGAATGTGTTAAAACGCCACTTATGAACTGCCTGTATGGCAAATTGAAATGAGTCTGTTGTATGCGGCTGAAAGTATGTTGAACACTTAATCCTTTAGATATTGCAATAAAGTTACAGTCCCCATTGTTAATTGTGCAATGTGTGTTTCTTAGTTGTAAACCAGATAAAATATAACAAAAAAGAAAAAAAATAACAGAATAGGGTAATTTGTTAGATTTTTTTTTTTTTAAATGAAATTCAATCCATATCCTCTATCGAAATTGAAGGGGCAAGTGGATAAAGGTGATATGTGACAATTGATATATACAGAAAAATGCGAAAATCTCTAGGTTATTTTTAGAAAACTAAGATACGTCTACTTAGTCACAGAAATGGTTGGTAACTAAGAATATGTTCCCGTTTTACCCATTGAGAAAAATCTATTAAAAAATAGCACAACATTTTTTTAAAAGTTTTTTCTAGAAATTTAAAACATTTTCACACATCACCTTTATCTACTTGCCCCTTCAATTTAAAACCAGTTTTTTAACAATATTTTTAAATTTTCAGCATTCTTTGATGAGTGATAAAAGAAGTTGTAATCTTTAATTTTTGCTGAAATTTGTCAGAGTCAAACTTTTGATAGAGTACGATCTGTGGGATGAAATGACCGAAAAAAAAAAAAAAAGAAAAGAACGTTAACAATGCTGTGTATTTTAAGCTGATCTATCGCTAAAACTCTCTTTCATGGAAAAAATTTTTATTTTTAGACGTAATGCCGTGGAAAGTAGTCGGATAACGTCGGTGTAATTGCTTTTTACCGCAATGTTAGAGGAACAAAGCTTGCCAAACAATGGAGAACTTTATGGGTGCTCCAAAGAACTCGAGCAAGAAAAAAAAGTAATTAATTAAGTGCGAAGCCATAAAAGGGAACATTTCTTCACAAAAGCGGTGTTTTAAAAGCTCTTGCAGGTTTTCATCTTCAAAACTTCCATTCGTTACCTTTATGTTACAAACACTCATTGTTTGTAAAATTTACTAATTGCTTTGTCATGGACGTAGTAGATTCAACAATTAAGGTATATATTACCACAGAGATGATTGTTCTGTGGTAATGGTGGATGTATTCCAAAGGAGAACCATTACAAGCACTATCGTCTTCGTCGCAAAATATTGAACTTAGGATTTGCTCTTAACAATTGAAATGGAAAGCAATGTTTTTTAAGAAGAGAAAGAGAGAGGTAGCGTTTTTGCGAGATATGGCATTTTTATTTTAGTTAATAACTATTTTCTATATCTTGAAACCAGAGCCGTATTTAAGGTTTGGGTTTTTAAGGTTTAAACCCCCTCCTAAATTTTTGAAAACTGACAATTCCGATTATTTCAAGAGAAAAAAAAATGCTTTTCATACACTTTTTTGATGAAAAAAAAATCATTAATATTATTTTGTTTTCAATTTTGTTATTTACTTTCAAATTCATTTGAAAAATGAAATTATCATCTCCGAATAATTGTAAAAACAAAGTCTTTTATCTGCAGCATTAATTTTTGTTGTAGTTATTACTAAGATCATTTCTTACAGAACAAAACAAATTTTCCCCTTTAGGTTTTGAATACCACTATAGAAACACTAAAATTCTTTAAATTTGAAAGTGGCCAACTAGCACATTTTACAAGTGGCATAAAATAAAAATTTCAGACGCATTACTGCGAGTTTATAAGTGAACGTACCGATTCGTTCGAGTGATTAAGACATCGAACGTGTATGAAAGGAGTAAACTTTATACCGCAGAAATGTTATGCAGTGTACACTTCAGATTTTTCCCCCTTCATTAATAAGATACGTCATTTTTTAACCAAATCATCTTGAAACCAAAAATTGAAACTGTATTCAAAATCTGTACAAAGTTTTGGTGCGAAAAACGAATTTTCGGTGTGTTCGTTCACTTAAACATTTTTTGAATTGTTCATAAATACACTTTTAAAAAAGCTCATTCAAAAAGAAAAAAAAAAAAGGAAAAAACTTTCCGTTCATTATTTTTTTCAAGAGCTTTTTACTTGATTACAGCGAAACAAGAAGGGAAGGGAAATGTTTAGCTATACAAGAAAAGAAAGAAAAACATGAGTTAATCCATTAATGCCTGACATTTCTTTTCCAAAGATACTTTGTATACTGATTACACTCATACAGAACACACTTTACAATGGTTATATGCTGCAATCTGTTAATAATGAATAAACAATACCAAAGTAATAATTGAGCACTATTATTTGGTTGAAATGTTCATTTTTGTTAAATTCAAACACTTTTTAGACCATCCCGAAAAAAGGACGCTAGGCATTAATGCGTTAATATCATTTGCAGTGCAATAAAATTAACATTTAAATTTGATGAAAGTATTAGTTTTTGCCCTCGCTCCAATTTTTGTGGGCCCAGTGATGTGAAATTATTTTTAAACTTCAGTCCGTTTTTAAAACATGGTAAGTTAAAGTTTTTTAAATTTGAATAATTGCTCTGCATTCAAATTAAATCCTCACCGTAAAAAAGAAAACAAAAGTGTGTAAGACTTATAGATAATCCGAAACGCTGATAATCGAGACTTTACTGTATTCTTTTTTTTTTCATAGGAAACTGATGGAAACTGGAAACAAGAAAAATCCCACAAATGATCACTGCAAAAAAAAAAAAAAAAAAAAGTACGGTTACCATTGTTGAGGAGTGTAACGTTACACAACTTTTAGAGTAAGCTGCCCTGATTTTAAGGAAACTCTAATAGTTGGAGGAAAGTTTCATGTAGCCGATGTAAAAGTCCACCAAGCGTTAAAATTACAGCCCATGTGTTAAGACAAATATTGGCGCAGAGCTCTTGAAATCTTATGAACACAACCAAGATGTGCCTTAACTGGACCAGTGGTCAAACGCGCCTACTCTGCACGTGCTAAGTTCGCGGTTCGGGATTCGATCGTATCGTATGTAATTCAAAAAACATGAATTTGTGTAAAACTGATTGGTGGGGTGAAATCATGAATCTGAGTAACGTTTAGTAAACGAATAATTGAAAGTAATCTTCCGGCCTGATAAATGCTCTTTTTTCTTTTGTGAACATTCTGGTGTAACCTTAAGCAGAAATTGGTGAAACATTACGCTACAGTAACATTACCATGATGCAACCTTCTACAAGTGATGTATTACTTTACACCAGATATATCGGTTAAGTTACTCGATAGCAGTGGAGGCAGCTCCGTCACCATCGTATTTATGGAGTAAGGTTGCACAACATTTTTTACGATGATCTGACTGTTCGTTTTTTTACAATGAACATAAATGAAGCAGAAACAAGGAAAGAAAATTATCACGTATAGTACAGTTAATAAAGATACTCATAAAATATCCCTTAACACCGATTAATGCCACTTTTAAGATCAGAAAGCGCAAAATACTCAACCGTCCGGAAAATATATTTATTGGAGATACAAAAGGATTAAATTCTAATTTTATCCGAGATTCCTAGAATTTGAAGATTATCACTTCGAATAATAATCTATACAGATCAGTGATTTTGAAAATTAGAAGTTATTTTACGTTTGAGAGGAAGAAAGAGGTAAGGGGGTATAACGTGTCATTATTGCAAGCTCAGAAAGAGTACAAGAGGGAGGTTTCTAAAAATATTTGTACTGCTTTGATCTGGGTTAGGGTTTAATTATTTGTTTTTATTTTCAGTGGTGAAACCGTTTTTTCCCTGCTGCTCGCATGATGCAGTAATTCCAAAATAGATTCTAGTAGTTTTCGTATGTTTTGTACCTTATAGAAATAGGTTACAATTTTTAAGCCGATTTTGCTCTAATTGTTTTGTGCGCTATAGTGCT